>DWNE01001387.1:0-22259 GCA_018249875.1 Cecropterus toxeus | reverse complement strand
GCATTTATATAAAATTTAATTTACAAAAGTATTGTTAGTTTCGTGTAAGTAACATTGTATCTTACAATTAGGTAATATTGTTACGAAAAGTTTTTCTCAGAACACTTTAACGTTAGTGGAAGTAAATTTGAAGTACATGCGAGTTTTCTCATAGCATTGCACAGCGGATTAGTTTTTATTATCGTTATTGCATGAAGCACCTATTAGGTCTTAGGCGCCGAAATCTCGCCTTAATAGTTTAAATCAGGCTATACCAAATATTTAAATGGTTGATTTTTTCATAAATAAGGTTATTGCTATGGTAATTTTTATTCCACAACCATTATTAACAAGACGAGAGAAAGTGAACTTGAAGTTGAACGCGTGCGCTCTCCCAGCATTGCACAGCGCTTTAGTGCTGATTATCGTTATTACGATAATTGTACTCGCGTGAAACAGATTGGTTACGTCACATCTGTTACCTTTTCATATTGCATGAATAATATTCTGAGCTTTTTCAACTAGTTCCTGACTGCCTTATTTCTGTTATACTAGTTGTAGCATCCGTGCTTCGGACGGAACATAAAACAGTAGTCATTTTAAAATAGTGCAAAATATGGAAATCAAAAGTTGTATAGTTCGTAGTATAGCTTATAAGTTGACCAGGTAAATAAGCTACATCAATGCAAATTTTCATTGAAATTGGACCAGTGGTCCTTGCGTGATTCAGTAACAAACAGACACACACCATCTCGTTATTATATATCAGTATTCTATAGTAATTAATAATTTTTATTAAATAGTTTTTGATTTATATATCTTCTGGTGTATTGATAAAATATTATATCTATTACTTACACCTTGTACGTAGTTCAACGTAGCAAAACTACTCAAAATTATGTACCTAATAAATATTTTGTAGGGTACATTATTTTGATTTAGTATTTGTGTGTTCAACTATGCCGAGTAAAATACCAAGAAATATTTCGTAATGCTCTCATTGAGCACTTCTTAACTTTTAATCCTCTAAGCATGATAGGCACGCAGTAGTAACAGAATTATCATAGACTAGCCGAGCCCGGCGGTTTCACATGCGTTTAAAAAGTGAGTCGTAACTTTAAATTTTAATCGCTTTTGATAGAATAGACGGATACTATTACAATAAAGACTAAATTTAACCTAAATGTACGTAGGTACTATAAATATATCTTCAAACCTTTAAAATAAATGTAAAAAATTGGTTTTTATTTAATTTCAAAACATCAAACGGGCAAAATTTCTAAAAAATATATGTGGAAGTTCCCATTGTTATATATTCCCAGTCCCCTAAACTATTTTATTGCAAATATATGGAACGTACGTAAGACACCTTACATTTTTATTACATATAGGTAAGCATAGATAGACCATAATGAGGGTATCATTATGGTATTTGGTTTTGGGTGAAACAAATTGGTCGCGTCATGTGTGTTTTGTGCACTTCGATAAATAATATATGTGTGGTGTCTAACGACCTTTTTACGCAAGAATATTATTGCTCACATAAATGGTAATGATTGGATGAGAATTATAATTTGAGCACCGTAATTTTCATAAACAATCATGAAATAGTATTTTTAAGTGGCAAAAAAGTATTTAAAAATTTATAAGTAAGTATCGAGTTTTTTAGCCTTTCATGGTCTTTCTTAGCAAAACTTTTGGATAAACACTTTGCACATAATGTTTTATGTTAGCTTGATGTATGTGTGTTTATAATCAAAATAAAAAATAAAATAAATGATTGGTATAAAACGTCATAAAAACAAAAATAGAGACCCCAAAAATAGAGCCTCATAATATTCTTGTAACTAGTATGGTGGATTTTCAATTTCTTATAAAACCTAAGATGACTTCCGTAGAAACACTTGAATGATGAAAGTGTTTATTTTATAAACTCAAAGTACCGTATTTAAAACATCTTATAACCACACCCTTCCAACCGTACTTATCAACGAGTTCACAATATAAAAAGGTGTGTCGATGGTAACTCCCTGCTCATACAGCACTGGTTCTACCGCCTTTGGAAATGATGTTTTAATAAATGTATTCTTGTCACTGCTGTCATCACATTATATAAGTTATCTATTAAAAATAAAGCTTATTAGTGTCAATCATAATAGACACATCGTTGAATCTACGACGAAAAAAATGTAGGCTCAGTCAATAATCAAACCGGGTTCTGGCTAACAACGACTGTTTTTGCAACGCTAACGGTTCGGTGTGATTGCTTTAACACATATAACTAATCAGTTACTGGTTTTATTGAATAACTGTGCATAGTATTACGCGTCACTAATGATGGTGTTAGGTCCGTTCTGTGGACCGTTTTCGATAGTTTTATGAGATTTTTTATGGGGCAGGCCTAAAGTAGGTACGTCTGTTGAAAGTAGCCGTTGCAGACCATGCATTGTGCTTATCAACTAATTGAAGTGAAAATTTCTATCGGTGCGTTAGGTTACTTTTTGAGATAGGAAAAAACCAATGAACTCCCTACACTGTTACCGTAGCTGACACCTCTTTATGTATGTAAGTATGTACATATATTGTGTTAAAAATAAAACTTCCGTTGGTACTGCCGGGGTGCCATTGCTTATAAAATAAAATTCTAGTAAGTAAACTGAATTAGAGTGCTATCCTGGATAGAAGGTTTCTTAACGCCATAAATAGTCATAGATAAGACATAGTTATTATTACTTCATCGCGTAAGCCGGTCTATTCAGATTATCAACATTGGAAAAATATTTCTTAATAGTTGAGGCGTGTTTCATAAACATGGATGTGTGGAGTGTGGGCGGACGCCGAGCCTCGCTGGCTTTCTGCATAAATCATAGTGAGCTTAGCCTAGTGTTGCCAGATTTTGCGATAGCATCAATACATTCAGATTTTTAAAGTAAGAAGTTCTGGTAATATAGAAGTAGGTATCTTGCTAACTCGCATATCTATGACCCATTTTTTTGGGTGAGGTTTTATAACTACTTAAATATCACTGGTGGAACTTAGGTCCATAATAAATACGACATTTCGACTTCAGAAATAGGAGGATCTAAGTCTATCCGTACCTGCCAAAGTCTGTCTACTAGATCTAGACGGTTTTGTTATTCTATTTTCGCCATGCAATTCTTAAGCCTATCTTCGGCTGGGTTATCTAAACTGGAGTTTCGAGCTTAGTTAGGCAGGTATATGTCTTGCAACCAATTATTCCGTTAATAAATTTAGCAATCAAACAATAATTTTGATTTATTCATTAATATCTAGTCCTCTAACGATTTATAGAACTAGTTCGTTATTAATCAACATGAAAGGCTGAATAGGATTTATCAATAGCACTACGTAAATCTTTTCTAATTAGCTGTCAATCTAAATCCGACAAATCCAGACGTTGCGTGTTATAGTTTGTTGTTCTATTTCACGAATGTTATTCATATATCCTTTATGAATGTCTACATATTAACGTACTTTTTGCGTCATAGATGTAGTAAGTCAAGATGTTTACCATAAGTTGATCATTGGGGCCCAAGAAAAGTCAATTTCAAATGTGTTTTGATTCTAATCAAGACGGACTCCATGTCGATACCTCGTAGTCCTGCGTTACGAGCACTTCTGAAGTGAAGGCAAAATAGTATAAACTCATGGGTTATAATTTATCTTTCGCAAGTATACGTAAGTTTAAACTGTTCAACTGTTTCAACCATCTAAGTTTATATAATAATAATAGTAATCATCTTTATTTCGGACACTTTTTTTTTGTGACAATCCATAGTGTTAGTTTAAATCTTATACCTAATGTTAGTGCAAATTATTATTATTTATTTATTTAATTAATTTTAAAAAAGCTTTGATTTATTTTGTGTCACGAACCAATTCTTTCTATTGGTGTCCTTTTATAATAAGAACGATGAAGGACAAGGATCATTTCGCTGAAGAAGTGTATGGTGACAAGGGGGGTAAAAATACTATGATCATTATTGAATTTCCAGCAAATTCGCGATGATTTTTAGTCATAGGATACAGCAATGTCATTTAGTTAACAATACACATAACATTTCCGTTGATTGTTCATGTGTAAGAACTTTGATAGTTAAAATAATCCTACTTGATTAGCTAAAGCAGGATGCGTTTGAACAATGAGAACGGATGTGTTCCGCTCAAGACTAGCACCGGAGTCTCTCGATCGCGGATGTCGTGTTTCGTTGTAATCAAACGTGCATTTCTTCGTCACACCTCGTACGAGTATGTGAACGTAATAACTGCATGTCGTATTTATGATTATTGAAGATTGAAGTTTAATACCGGAAGTATTAAAAATAAAGCCATTATGGCGTTATCTTGAAGTGCTAAATGTGCTATTTGGAAGAGAAGCTTCGCTAGTTACGCCTAAATGGTTTTGTAAGCTCCAATTGAGCACTTTGGTGCATTAACGCGCATTAACGACGAGTCTTGCGTCACACTTAATGTAGCCATTATTAGCCGACTTCCCAAAGGAAAGAGGTTATCTATTCATTACGTGTTTTAGTCATTGTATTCGTTGTTTTAAAACATTTAGGTAACAATATTGATTATTTATTTATTTATTTTATTCTGGACACAGACAGTCATGTATTACATAATATTGGTCTTAATATAACATAAGTATAACATTACAGACTTAGAGTGCCAACAATTATAAATTATTATATAAAAAAACATAAAATAAACGAAAAAGAAGACTGATGTTTACAATATAACAATTACGGTACTAGCAGTGTAGATACGCTTAAATTTCTCATGGTTTCGATAAGTGCGACACACTATTTTAAAAATATTGACACTTTCATTTATTTGTTTTATGTGGCGTCTAGTGTAAAGTTAAAACCTTACCTTATTGTATGCAAGAAATTTAAAGACTTATTTAAATGCTTAAATAAATTAAATATACTAACTACATACGTTTCTACAGAAGAAAGATGACAGTTTTTACCTGACTGTGTCAGATAGAAGGTAAATTTTGTGAAGCGTAGGTATTTATGTATGTTTGATAGAGATTTATATCTATTTTAACTGTTGTAAGAAGTTTCTTTTTCATTTTTCATTAAGTTATTATGTTTAAGTCGTTTTTTTATTTCATAATTTATTAAATTTACTTATTAGTAAAGTTAGGAGGATTGTATGTACAATTTCATGTGTAGTTATTTTATAATTCTTATATTTAGTTGTATTATCATACTTAGTTTATATTGCAGAACCTTTATAATATGCATATAAATAATTTAAAAATGAAATTTTATTGTAGTGATCCACGTGGCGAAGTGGTCACGTAGTGGATTTCGGGTGAGGTTATGAGTATGGATAGCGTTATTAATTTTTTCCTTTGTTTTACACGCAGTCCTTCCCCGGATTCTATTTGGACTATAAGGTAAGAAGGTGTGAATTTTACGCATTTGTGAATAATATTGTTTGAGTTTTTCATCCTCATATGTATTATACTTCATGTAGTCAGCAAGTAATTAATTAGTTACCATGTTTTAAAAGTTATACAGTTTGTATGGATTTGTTTTCGTTAATTAACGTTTCCGTAATTACTGGTTTTGTAGAGCTCTCTCGTTCAACAAGTTCAATATTTCGTTCCACAAACCAATTAATAATTAGTTATTAATTGGTTTGTGGAACGCTATATACAATCATATTTTTTAATGTGCAATTAAGTTTACTCTAAGTTTGTGTAAAAATATCCCTTTTGTGATTAGTATTAGTATATATGAAGTATCAGTAATCTATTTTTGATAACAATAAAAAAGGTATAGTTGTCATTAAACTAAGGTCATTCACACAATCTCTATATGGAGACCCCGTTTCTATACTTTTGTACAAAAAGTGTCTTGCTTTCACAATGAATTCCTTCGATTTGCGTCCCTTAAAAAGCAATGCTACCTTTGCTACAAGTATTGTATAAAGGTTAGTACTTTATGTTAATGTTATTGTGTGGAGTTATCCCGTTCTTGGAAACATTGTTGGGCCGGGCATGTGGTCGCGATTAGGGCATGAGCACATTTAACAGCATCATTCGTTTACATCTGGAATGTTTCATATTATGTTAATATGTTCTTATATTACGTCTATTGTACGCCTTAAGTGTATAGAAGTATTAATATTGCAACTTTTTTGTGAACTTTAGTGTGAACTTCAACTAATGTATAACCAGTAATTTATAACGTTATACATTATGTTTATATATACTTAGATTGCGTGCATATTACACCATTTCATCACTATGAAAATAACAAAAATTCAACGTTATTGGAATTGGAACTTTAACTAATTTATCATCAGCAATTCATATTTCAATTCTAAAATCAATTTATTACTATGTCAATGTATTTGGTAAATGCGACATAAGTTTAGTGTGCGCGAGTGAGAAATATCCGTATTTAATTTTCCAACTGCAATATTTTCATAATTTAAATATGCTAAGTATTCTTCAATGTAGTGTAACATATTTCTCTTTTAAAAAATCAGGAACTGACGATTTTTTCTATAATTTTCGCGTTAATAAATATGCTGTTGACTAGGTGGTTATCGACATAATACTTAGATAATGTGACATTCCGTTAACATTTCGAAACGGATATGTACTTACACTATCCCATTTTTAGAGAGCAAGACTCTATCTATTTTTTTTAGTTTTAGGTTTATATTTGTGTAATTTATTTCAACTAATCCGTTGTGTGTTATTGTATGTGGTTAGGCCCTAATCGCAACATTGGCTGATGTCACGGCGTTGCGGCCATGTGCGCGTCCGACCATGGCGAAGTTCACCAACCGCATGTGATTTTATAAACGTTTGACTCATTTACCCCGCTTTGTGGCCTCGACACGTTCGCCCAAAAAAAGTTGAGCTTTTGCAAAAAGGTATAATAATATTTCTGTCCTTCTGTGTTGTACTAGTATTTTTTGCTTCCATTACGTGAGTTACAAGTTACAAATAAAAAAAATATTTGAAGCAATATTAAAAACAAAAAACTTATTTCGAGATGTCTACTGTTGTGTAGTCAACAGTCATTTTAATTGGTTACATGATTCAAAAATGGCGCAACGCACAACATATGCCCGAATCAAAGGGTTATTGCTGCGCAACAAAAAGGATGTAATCTCGAGATGAGAGCTTCTTAATAAAAAGTTAAATGAACAGAAGACTAATAAATGTCACATGCTGTTAAAGGTCGATTTGTCATAACGTCTACAGGCGGTATTATTTGAGGCGAATCGCCGTGACTCACTCCCTCTGGGTTGGTGATGTAGTTATTTGAATCACCCGAGTGAGTTTTAAATTTCGTGATTTCGTGTACGAGTTGTACCTCGAGATCGGGTAACATGTGTGCCGTGCAAGAAAGAACATCGTGAAAAAACGTTTTTTTACCATGTCGCCGGTGGATCTTCGGAGTTTGATAGAATATAATATTGCATGTTTATAAATAATGACTATAAACCGTAGGTATGGAATCATAAGATCGTGGTTATAGAGATTATTTATGTTTAGTTTACTTTAGATACAATAACATTAATGTTATCATAATATTTCATATTGTTAGAAAACTTAGTCACTTAAAACCTTCAACAATGTTTTGTTTCGTTGGTCATTCTTAGGTTAATGCTAAATAGGTTATTAATTTTATTTTACAAGTTAGTCTCGATTCTTGTGAAAGTGCAATACCTTTAGGTAAACGAATTTAAATTAAATTACTTGGTAAATGATTTTTTTATGTAGTTTTACGTGAGGTTCTTCTATCGTGGGTGAACAACACCACTAATGGAGGACGAACAGACAAAGTAGGAAGGAATTATCTGTAAAAATATCACAAACATCGTCTCCTATTCACAAATCGTGTCGCCTCACGCATTAAGTAGGATGGACTAAATTATTATCATTAAGATATGACTGTGGATTTTTTTGAAAAAGTACCCTAATTAATTTCAGCTTGATAAAACCGAAATGTATTTATAAATAGACTTTTGACATTATGAACATGCACAAAGAACTAACCAAAACGTTCAATTAATCAAAAAGTCGTATTTCACAATAAGAAATAGTAACACTAGTCTTGATTCGATCACCAATAAAACAATAAAGGGCTGTATATTGAGCGCGCAGATAGTCGTTACGTCGCCTGCATATCGGATAACCACTCTTATTAACCGTACCAAGCTATTTACGTGCATTTCAAGCAGAATATAGACCTTCGCAAGCACAGCTTAATAACAGGGCTTTCTTATCTTTATGGTGGAAAACACTTAGGTTACACCGCTTGTGTATCTATTTTTGGTTAACAATGGTGCCTGCAATACCTATTATTTATATTATCAAGATATGTCTATGCATTCTTCCTTAAAATTATTTTACGGCCATGGATCTAAGTCCTGTAGAGCCAATCTTCATTTATATTGTTTCTTTATGTCTTATCCTAATGGATGTTATAACCATATGGACGATGACGATGATGACATGTTTCCATATAAAAGATGATGAGATGAGATGGGTTCAGCAAAATGGTAGGGACTTTACTAGGACTATTTCATGGTGTCTTTGAAGCAACACGAAAAGTCACCTCTCGTGCATTTTATTGAACACTTTATGATATAAATCCCACCATTTTTACAAATAAAAGTACGACTATACACGAGTTTAGTAGAATAACAATTATACAACGAAACTGCTCTTCCCGCGTTCCCGCCAAAACTCTCATATGCATTAAAACTAGTAAATTATAATTACATATTATTTAAAATATTGCTACGGGCTTGGCTTGGCGCCTTTAAGCCTATCTTTATTAATTCGAGACCATTATTTCTTGTAAACTATAAACCATAAACAAACCATAAACAAAACAGTAAGCTTTTACTAAAATGAATTGTAGATACCAAATAAATTAATATAAAAATGTATTTTGAAAATCAAGTTTTTTTCCGTACTGTATTGAATTCTACAAATTAGGCTCTTTCACTTGATACCCATATTGGGTGGGTTGCACAAAAATATGTATTCCGCCATTTTATTGCGGCGGCCATTTTGGAATTATAACAATATTTATTACTTATAATTGCATTGTCATCGGAACTTAATGTGTGTTCCAAATTTCAGTTCAATCGGACACTGAGAAGTTGGTTAAATTCAGCTTGCAAGATTTGACCCCATCATACATACAAACATTGCAACTTAAATAAAAGCTTTTAATAAGATAATGTTTTTGATTGGTCAAGTAGATTTTGAGATTGTCCTTGACATATGAACGAGTGTGCATTACTAATGCAATGTACGAAACGTTTCGAAAAGTAGTAAAACTTTTATTTAATTATATACAAATACAGTGTCCATGAACTGCGTTAATATTTTCTTTATGTATGGTTTACAAGCGATTAGTTGATATTATGTATAAAGAATAATATGATGTTATGAAAAATGCTGCTAACTTCTTACATCGTTAAAAACAATAAAACACAAAACCTGATGCTTGTAATGATTTTTTTGTGTTCATAATGACATATATTTAATTTAACGCTTATATGACTTTAAGTCAAAATAACCAAGTAAAAGTATTACAATATACTATTCACTAGCTTTCATTTCATACCCATATTGTCGTAATAGTAAAAAAACGTCCCTCTCCCCCTGTTTCCCCTATTTCCAGGCGCCAATTTTAAAAATTATTAATATATTAAAGCCTATGTCACTATGCAAACTGAAAATATTCTAAAGATAGGTATGTCATATGTCACAATCCGTCAAGCCCTTTGGGCTTTAGCGCGAGCCAAAAAAATGACATACATACAAACAAACATACACACGTTCGAAAAACATTACCCTCCTACTGACACAGTCGGGTAAAAATAATTTGTAGACGGGCAGAATTATTATATATATTTTCTTGACACTGTCTTTAATAAACATATTTATATCAACTAAAAGATATAACAAAAGTGTTGCTATTGAAGTAAGTGCTCCAAATGAAACGAGGAATATTAATTGGCATTGCAGTAATTACTATGTCCATTTTGCCTTGACCTGATGCAATAAGAACAACGCGTATACATACGATTGTAGAGTTGTTACCTTAGGCCTACAATGCATTTGTTAGGTACAGTATAGGTAACATGAAAATATAATTCTAAGCCATTATATTTTTACTAACGCCGTTAAAAGTGTTAAAACATTAAAACAATAAACCCGACTGCATAAAACTAGATATTTGTTCATATATAATTAATTTAACGGTTATTTGAGTTTTTATCAAAATGGTCAAGTAAAAGTATTATTAGATAGGTTTATTTACTACTTTTCATAATGATACTTATATTGTCGTAATAGTAAAAAATCGTCTCTCCTCTTTTA
The DNA here is from genome assembly GCA_018249875.1 of Cecropterus toxeus. Classification (NCBI taxonomy): domain Eukaryota; kingdom Metazoa; phylum Arthropoda; class Insecta; order Lepidoptera; family Hesperiidae; genus Cecropterus; species Cecropterus toxeus. The sequence continues at coordinate 11,881 of DWNE01001387.1, read as the reverse complement.
CGCCAGTTTTTTAAATTTTAAAGTCCATGTCTACGTCGTACGTCATAGTCCGTCAAGCCGCTACAAACACAAATATAGCCGTCACAAACATACATACGCTAGAAAAATATTACCCTCCTTCTGACGCGGTCGGGTATAAACTAGCTGTACAAATATATGTAACAAATTATATGAAATTCATTGGAATGACAGTGGCGCCATCAGTTTATTATTATACAATTTATGACAAGGTGGTTGAAAGCTCACATACGTATGTACTGAATGAATTTGTCGTCTTAATTTTATATAAGATCCCGCAAGTTTTTGTGGTAAAAAAAATCTACATTGCAAGACTCGTATTTTTGAATATTTTATGATTTTGGTGGAATATTACATCCTTTCAATAACCGCTCGTAAGTAACGAGCGGTTATTGAAAAGATACGAATATACCTAAAGATCACGTATATAAAGATTTTAAAATAGTGTTTATATGTTTCATGTATTTATTTATTTTAAGATAAAATAAAGGCATATATTGATATAAATATATGCATATTTCATAAAAATATATTCATTATACTTGTTGTTCTTAAAATGTGCAAGTCCAATATACTCCAATTGTAAAGTTGGAAAATCACAGATTACGAGTAGTATTTCATTACCCGAAAGAAATATGATCTTTCCTACAAATTTAATCCATTCTGATTTTCTTCTTCTAAATGCAACTTCGCATGCAAGTATCTACGTAGAACTTAAACTTAAGCAGGATTCTTAAGCACTATCATGGTTTAGATTTGTCATTTATCATGGTAGCAATCCAATAACGCACAGTAAATACCTTATTTAGATTGTATAGTGTGTGCGTGCCACGTGTCGTCGATAACAAGACAGGCATTGTAGAGACGCTGTGACAGGCCCGGTCGGCTATTCCACATAGTTATTCGGAGCACACAAGCATTGCCTAACAACTAACAAGTGAGTCGTTATAGCTTGCCCCACTTTGTACTAGGCCTTGTTCGCACTAGGCGGTTTTCGCCAGTAGCTTTACTTGGCGTTGTATTCCTATTTTAATGAAAAGTTTAGAGGTAGGTTGTATTATATATGACTAGGTGAAGTACTCGTGCTTAGCTTCGGGACTCAAAAATAGTCGCAACTTCAAATCTGTAAAATGCCGAAATCAAAACAAGCCTATAAATAATACGTGCTGTTGCACGTTAACATAGACATTTCCGTTTGTAATCATAATATAGCAACTACAGCCTTTGTAGTCGTTGACCAGGTAAATAAGTTACATCCGTCAAAAATTTCATGTAAATCGGACCAGTGGTTCTTCCGAGATTGAATAACGAAAAAACATACACCATGTCATTTTTATAAAATAATATCCATGTAGTTTTTTTAGGCAAGGAACGTAGTGACTGGAGGGAAGTTCGAGGTAAGGGTCCATGTTTATCTCATGTGAATAGAATGTTAAAATAAAGCAGCAAACATTGCTATAAATGATGTAAAATCGACGTTATATTTGTTCTCTAAGTGCGTTTAATACTTATAAATACATCTGTGTTTAGATATCAGAGAAAGATACGAAGGATTTACAATCTCCAAGTATTATAAGAGCTATCCCAACGTAAATTTTCATCATCGATTTTTCTTTGAATATTTTCATTGATCTTTAAATTTCGTAAACGCCTAATGTGAATTCTACCAGAGTTACATACAGTTAATAGTCAACCACAGAGTTCGCTCAGTGAGACTACAGCTTTACACTGATCTCTGTGCAACATCGTTGTTCTCGTTCTTTATTTGCTTCGCTAATCCGCACAAACGAGATTCGTACTACAGCGATTAAGGAATTATAATTAAAACGTTTTGTATATGAAGTCCATTGTAGTTATTTTTATACCTCATACAACAGTGTAAGGTTCGCCTGAGAATTTTTGTACTATTACGGTCGGTACGGTCCGGTAAAGTCGGTCTGGTACGGTTGAATTCTCAACATAATTTAATGTTATGTCGTTATATTGTTATTACGATATTTATAGGTTCAAGTAAAATTTACTTCTCTTTTTAGACGTCATACTGATCGAGATTTGTTTAAAGTAAAGCCGTGGTCGTATGCCACTACTGTATGTAGCAAAAGCAGATTCATTATAATAATAAAATATCATCAAAGTGGCATACGAGTGTCACGTTTTTTTTTTCACGTCACGTCTATCCTTTAAACAAATCTCTATCAGTATGACGTTTAAAAATACGTTAAAACATAACACGTGTAAGTTAGTTGTTTATTGGTTATTAGGAATGTTTAAACCAAAGACACAGTACACTAAATAATTTTATATATAATTTTCTTGAAATCCTTGTTAAAAGTATAAATTGTTTGTCGCAGACGATATGTACTAATGGTTGCAAATTGTTGGCAGTATACTTTTATGTATGTAGTGCGTTCGTGCAATTCAATAAAAGTGATGCTTACTCACTCAGAGTCGTGCGACGGACAAGTTAATTCTGTCAAAGCTTGCTGCGACCTCCTCGCCTTGCCTTTGTGTGTACTTGAAATGTACAAATTGCACCGCGGCCCGTAGGGGGAGGTCGGTGCACTCACCTCCCATCCCCCCACACTACCGCTCTCATCGATTCCTCTTTGTTCCGAGCATTCGTCTTGAGATGCGCTCGTCGAGATCTCGATTTCACATTCAGTCGGGGCACTGAATCGATCCACTCGTATCTTTTCGCGATGTCAGCGATGGATGAAATTCCATGTACGTAACAAGTTCTTGAATATCTCGGATGTGATTCGAATCGAAAAACGTATCGGAAATTATTCAGTCTGTTGCGTATGAAATGGGGAATATTATGTTTTATAGAAACATGAATTGTCTTCTATCATTATTGTTTTACATTTTGCTACTTTTGCGCTAAATATTTCACTGCAGAATCAGTTTCCGTATTGCTTGCTGTTGGAATTAACGCATGAACGATTCTCAAATACTCGTTAGGCCACTAAAAGCGCAGTAATTGGCTTTCATCGCTTGTAAACCTATTGAGTGTAGCTACTTGTTTGAATTTCCATATTGCTTTGAAAGTATGTTTATGATTAAAACTTTGTTCACTAAATAAATCGGACCATTTTTATGAAGACTGTCACAAGTATATCAGAGTATTTATTTGCTTAATTATTTATTGAATTAAGTTGTAAGTTAATGGAAAAATAAATGTTTAAGCAATTTATAAACCTTAATGTAGAAAAAAAAATAAAGTTTGCAAGGTTATTTATTTAACTTTACTGCCTGTCTGGACAATTGTAAACTTGAATCAATAGAATTAGTTGCAAGATTTAACAGACTTGACCGAAATTCAACCGTCGTTAAATCTAAATAAACCAAACTTTATATATTAATGAAATGAAACATAAATAGTTTTCAATTTCAAAAGAACATATTTATTTTTTGTTGGTGCAAAATTTGAAGTTTTTATGAAAACAACGTTTATAGTGAAAATAAGTCTTATTGCTTCAGCTCATTCATGCATGTTTAATACATATAGGTACATCTGTCATTGACGGTATGTTTTACATGATTAGTAATGTAAACAATTAATATTTTGTTTTATTTAATTAAAGGTATTGGAAGTTTTCGCTTCACGTATAATATATAGATTAATATTTAAAACACGCTTTAAAAAACACGAAACAAGATATTATTGTGACATTAAGTTTCTTTGTTGTTCCTGGAATGTGGCAATAGGAGCCCCTGTACTCGTAATTCTAATGTGTTTGGAGTTTTGGACTATTTCGATGTTCAATGTCTCATGATGCAATCGGAAAGTCCATCCATTTTGAACTATGAAGCCATATTATGTAGTCCGATCTACAACGATGGTATGGACTTCTAGAGGAAAAAAAATTGTGGTCGTTGATGAAAATTTATCAGAGACTTGCTATTTATGATAGGATTTTATTTGCATGTGTCGGAAAATAACAAGTTTGAATAAGGTTTTTTGTTCAACTCCCTCAATATTGTAGACATTGATGCAAAAACATGTTGCTCAGTTGTTGTATTCAATGCTTGTTGCATTATAATTTTAGTGTAAACTTGTTATGATGTAAATTAATAAAAACTTTATGAAAATGTTTTTGAATTATAGTTTTGCTTTGATAGTGCTTGGCCTCTTACGGTTTATTCAGAACAGATCATTTGGCGTATCAGATCGAGATAACGTACATATATTGTGAGTTGATGTCTGTTTATTGTTTATGCACTCTTTTAACTTTTACGCTACGGGAGATAAAAATATTCGTTATCTTTAAGTGCATAATATCGAATTCAAAACAAGCCTATAAATGGACTCGGTAAATTAGCTACATCCATGCAAAATTCCACCAGTAGTTCTTGCGTGATCGAGAAACAAACTAACACACACCATCTTATTTTTTATTACTATAAATGTATACTATACGTAAGTTTCATACAGAGCGGAACTATGTCGTGATTCGTGGGTGACGCTGATGGATCAGGGCTGACTACGGCATCTTTACCAGCTATATAAATTTGATGTTTTTACAGCAAAAAACGAAACGACTTAATAGCCAATATTGAAATCTATGTTTTGTACCATTTTCGTAGTTAATATGAAAGAAAAAAAAATGAGTTATAATACTATTTATTATTTTGTCAAGCCCATGTGTTTACTCATCGCCTCGTCTACTTGGCCTTTTTGTTAGGCAATTATTTTTTAAACACAGTATGTTGATACTAAAGTCCACCAGTAACGGAAGTGTGTAGGGTCGTAGTATCTCAAGTTTAAAAACTTGATTGGCTAGCAGCGATTTAATCGGTGCAAAAAGATCACATTGTTGCCATGGGATTTCATTGTGTCGGGTTTCACAGAATAAAACAAGGGACCTCCGGCGCTTCCGCATGATAACACTGATCAAGTGACATTTAACGATCGATCAAGGTCGTGATTCTTCGCTTTGATGTTTCGCCTCTGATTTCAATCAATCCTTATAAGTGTTCTTGACTTTCGAGCCGTGGCTTGGAAGTCGTGACTTTGCTAAAACTTTTATTTATGTTGTTGATATAAATAGGTTTTCTGTTCACGTAGGCACTTTAATACAATGTTTTTGTTATGTGATATTTTTTTTGCAATATATTTATTTAATTTATTCATGTCATATCCACTTTTATCAAACTAGCTGTACCACGCAGTCTCACCCGCGTTTATTAGAGAACAATCAATTAAAAACAAACAAACATAGCGTGTTGTTATATAGCGTAAAGCCTTCCGAGATAAATTTACTATTCTACACAAAAATATTTTTTCAATTCCAAGGAACTACGGTCCTGAGATGAGCGTGTTCAACCATCAAATTCTATTATATAGATTACTTGTTTCGATCACTTTTGTGAGAATAGTGGCTTTATACACCGGAGTGGCTACCCATGTTCTAGCTAAAAATGTTCTTTCGAATTACTTTATAATTACTATTTTAGATATCATTTTGATAATTGTTAAATATTGTTGATCAATGTTAGTCTAATACTTGATAGAAAAAGATGACTTACTTAGATTGCCTCATTATAAGGTGTATCATTATAAGAAGATACAGCTATAAGTGGGCAATTAAATGTTATTGCAACCAACTCCCGCTAATCCATAATTAAAGTGTAGCATCTAAGTAACACGATTTATTACATTACTAGCAGAACCGTGCCAACTTCGTTGGGCATTAAAAAAATTGTGCAGTAGTACCAATTTCCCATCATTTAATATAGTCGAGGCAATCCCTTGAGAAGCAACGACTCACGCATCTTTCCCGTCATCTTTTATTTTTCAAATTCAATGTTAAGTGTTTTTAATTAGTTAAAGTAAAAATATGCTGTCTTTTAAGTTGGATCAAACTGCACACGGTGTGAAAATTTGACTGATATCGGTTCTGTAGTTTGGGAGATTAGCTCGGACAAACAACGTGCACTCAATTTATATATGTTACATTATAGGGAAACAAATCGTTATAATCTGGCCGGGTAAAGTATATTGGGAATAGGCGACTTGATTTCTAAGCGCTGGCAACTTTCTCACAATGTGAGGTGAAAGTGACCGCGCGGCTCGGCACCGCCGCCTGTGCGCCGTACATAACATTCCGATCTGATAGCCGCCTTGTTTGGAATAATAACGTGCAAGATATTCTATGCCCACAATAAATCATGACCTCCATTTTGTTTTTAACGTTTTCTGTTGTTCTAATGAGTCGACTTGAAATAAATTTCATATGTCCTAGTTTAATTAGCTACTTTCTTAGTAACACTGGACGAACAAAGGCTATCTTCAATCTATCGAAACAATTTTAAAGTTTAACGTTTTAAAATATGTTAATGAGCTATTAAATAATTAATACTGACTATTATACTGGCTATTAATTCATTATATTTGTTATATATTTCGCCGTCTAAAGACAAATAACGTATATTCTTTCTCTTTAAATAAATACGCGAATGATTTACGTAATGTGGTCCATATGTACAAGACCTACATCACATTAATATATAATAGCAACGTTCATGTGTTTAATATACATTATTTATTATCTTATTTTATACATACCTACAATGTTAATATTTAATTACGAAGGTAGTGTATTTATATTCGATTATTTGAAATATTAAGTCATCGAATCTTATATTCTTTGCGTTTTCGTTGTTGACTAATTCGTCGTCGACGTACGGCCATATAATTTATAGGGCAGATTATGATTAGTAGCTTACAGTTTGAACTCGATGTACTGTGATGCTATTGGTCTTATAAAACAGTATTAAGTGGAGTTAACACACGTGCATACGCCACAATAAAATGTATTTACGGACAGTTGTTGCGACACGCTTCGCCAATCTGATGGCACGATAGGCGGGTAGCAGTGCCGTCGGCTTTGTTTTCTATCTATGAGCTTTGTTTATTGACTATTGTAGTATCGAGATCGACTCCCGATGTGGAATGGAGTCGTATACAACGACATTGTTAGGTGTTACCTTTGCCCATTGGACCACGATGTTGGGATGGGTTTATTGTTTTGCGATTGGATCGCGATGCGATTCGTGGTTTTTTTTTCGTGTTACATTTATTATTATGGAAGAGCTGTGTCTCGCAGTTTTTTCAGTGTTTTAAAAAATGTAACATTCCTTATTGACATTTTTTTACGATAGTACCTACATTGGTGTCGACACCGACACCACGTGTAGGTCCATAAGTAAGTATGAGTTATTTTGCAGTGACTCCCGACTATTTTCTTAAATAAGAGTAACTCAAGTTAATCCTTACTTCATGTACAGCACGCCAGCAAAAGTCCCGTCATAATCATTCCACCCATTTCGGAGATTAGTCAGAACAAACTGATAGACAAAATTGTTATAGGTACAGCTAAATTTGCATCATTTATATGAAATAAGATTTTCTTTATGATAATAATAAAAAATCTAGAAAGTATTTATAGAATTTTGACAACAAATTTGTATAATTTAATAATTAACGCGTACGAAGTCGCAGGCATTTGCTAGTTACTTATAACGGTCAGTGACGATGACAAATAGTGTCTTAAGAAACGAAACAGCGTTTTGTAACCGTGAACGTCGCCCACCTATTACAACGCTTCTAAGCCACTATCATGTTTGCTTTGAAGTTTACAAACTTATCTTTTTATTCGTGAACATGTAATACCAGCGTTTCAGCTGCAAGTTTGGTCTCGAACATTTGAAATACGACGGAAAGGGATAGGAGAATTCTCCATACTCAAGACATAACAGGTTATTGAATATTTTGTTAAAATACTATATCGACACCATATAAAACAAATATATTGTTACATTTTAATGTTTGATCACAAACCACACATACTATTTTTATGTATGCTGTGCTCTCTGATGGTACCGAATATTTATCTGCTTCACATATTATAAGAGTTTCAATGCAACGCAATTAGGTATAAGGAAACGGAAATCACCTTTTGAAAACGTTATTTGAAAGTCTAAATAAGGTGAGGATTACTTTTCCAGTCAAATTAAATTATTAACTGTAATAAAATTGTGTGGCAGAATAGAAACTGTCGTATAGGTATAGGAAGTATAGGTGATATTGATATTTGACATTACACTTATTGTTATCTAAATGAACAATGATGTCGTGCTTGAGATTATTAAACCTTGTATAAATGTCAATGTAATACAGATGTCTAATATGATTGACTGCGTCAAATGTTCTGTTACATTAGCTCTATAGTTCGCTTCTCTTTCTGATGTAACGCTCCAATTGTGTCACAATAAATTACTACAGTCAGAATCATGATCCGCATTAAATAAATTGATAATGCACAACACTACTACAGATATTAATTGGATATGGTAATATTATCCTAGATTTGCTTATCGATTTGTAGATAATTTGCATCTGAATAACGCGATTATGTTGCGAACACTTCGTTGAGTTGAAGGTTTTCATAACTAGATACCAGTATTTATCTAGTGTCAGATAATATGCAGTTAACTCAAAGTTGATCACTTTATTGTACACGATAATTTAGTCCTAAATATATACATATTGTTATTAAAACGTCGTTACTGTGAATGAGTAATGGCATCTCAATGTAATTAAGTGACCGCATTTCGGACAAACGCCAACTAAGTTTAGTGGGAACGCGTCGCCACCCTCAGCCGGGGTGGAAGGGTCGTCGGGTGTGGGGTAGGTTGTACAGATACAGGCAAGTTTGGCAGCCGTAAATGTCCCCGTTAATTAGTGGCGAGCGTTCGACGATCCGCCGACAAATTACGCGACATTCATTGTGAAACGCAAATAAAACGCCGCGATGACGATGTTGTGGTGACGGTATACCGCTTTCCTTACAAGACTAAAGATAAACAATCAGGTTGTTTTATTTATATTACGAATCTTATTGCTATTTCCGAAAATATTCATAACATAAGAAATGATTCAGGAGGATATGCGCTGAACTTAAAGTATGCAATAAATATAATCCAAAATAAGAAAAACATAAGGAATTTCTCCTCTATCTATAAAAATGATGGAAATAATACAAAACTTCCAATATCTGTATAAAATATGCGGGATAGGTTTGAAGCTAATGTTAACCAATTTAATTTCCATGACAATGTGTGAGAAACAACGGAACGTAATCAAAGTTACTTATCGGTGACAATTTTTCAACAACGGAAATAATTCTCTAATATATTACCTATAACTACATTTTGTTTTTTACCATCCGCGTATATATTTTGTTGTGTTCAATTTTGGGAAATTAGATGCAATTTAATTCGCCGTACATTGTTTCATGAATAATTTGTTTGCACTGAAATGAAACCATTAATTAGTGGGTGGTCATTATTAATCAATTTGACATTGTCGATGTTATGTGTTTGCATGAATTACGAGGTGTTGATCATGTTGATTGGTTTAATATTGTAATTAAAAGTGTTTTTGCACTTTGCACATACCTTTTTATTATACGATACGAATACGATTTTCAGACGAAGTCATCTATGTTTGTTCTTACGGCATTACTAATTTCTTTTTTTTTTCAGATCAAATTTAATTGAGATAGAATAAATAAAGTAATTTATTAGATCGCTATGAAACTTCATAAATACACTCCCATGAAGGTTTTTTTTGTCACAGTAAATTTATCTTACGCTAGTTGTTACGCGTAGATAGATTTTGAAGGTTTCCTTTTCGAAAACAAAAAAAGAGGTGGTACGCGTATGTGTAAGTATACTCCATACACTAATTATAAGCGGATTAAAATCAATTGAAAGAAAAATAAAATTTCGCGAATATGTAGTCGTTTCCAACTTGAACGGTAGCATACTCTTAAACATGACAAGTAGCATATATTTTGCGATAGTTTGTAGGAGTATGACCGAATCCATTAGTATTGAATACTGATTGACCTGGTAAGCGGACTATTCAGCAAAGCCCTTCCAAATATCGTACGCGTGATAATATGACGTACGTCTATAATTAACATACCCGGAGATTAACGTCTCTGTTGTGTTCAATTTGCGGAGAGTAGACTACGACAGTACGACATTGCATGAATAATTCAGCATCAGCGAAATGTAGCTATTAATTAGAGAGTAGTCATTAGTCAGCTTGATATGCTCCATGTCAATGTGTCTGTTGCACGGGGCAGCCGTTCATTTGATTGGTTTCATATTGAACTGACCAAGCAATACTGTTTAAGTCTATGTGCATGACATTTTACATAATAAGCAATTAATAACGTACTGGTTTGAAGCTTTACATATCCGAGACATTCCAACTGATTCCTCAGGCGTGCCAACAGGCCTACTTTAGGTGGGACTGATCTTATTTGGGGCTGATTATAACTTCACGGGTGGCAGTGGCCACCTACCATCAGGTGGTTTGAATTAAAAAATAAGCATTAAACCATTTGGAATAAGATTAATCTGTCTACTGTCTATGAAAATATTTAAATGTATTGGACATTTTTTTTATTTTGTGCTCCATTCATAGGTACCTTAAAATATCATCATTATTTTAAAATAATAATAATATAATTATTATGTGTTAACTTCTAGCAGTATATAAATCCATCTATCTTTAAATTTCTACTTTCCATACAATGTGAATACCCAGAGTAGGTATCCCATTTTCCTCAATATGTAATATGCAGTAGTTTTACGACCGGCCGGTTCCTTGAAATCAATCCTTCTTGGGATCGCAGATGTAGAGTACAATATGATTACTCATATTTGGATATGAATAAGCTTTATTTGTGATATCCTTATTACCTTGTATCATGCACATGAAATGGTTCTCCTTAGTAATGACATTTTCGGTTGCTTATATACAATCGTATTTATATTAATAACGTATCACATATTTACCCGACTGTGTCAGAAGGAGTGTACTGTTTTTCGAGCGTATGTATGTATGTATGTGTGTTTTTTTGTATGTATGTCCGATTTTTTGGCACGCACTAGTCTCCGTTTAAAAAGTGACATAGGCTATATAATTTCAAAAAATAGCGCTTGGAAATAGAAGAAGGCGGAAGATAAAAGAGGGCGGAGGGACAATTTTTTATACTATTACGAAAATTTATGTATCAAATGCAAGCTAGTAAAGAGACCAATCTAAGAATATAAAATAATATAATCAAATAAACGTTAAATAAAATAATATAATATTGAACATAAAGGTCCCTTTAAGCAGTCGGGTTTTTTGTTTTAATGTTTATAACGATGTTACTAGTTGTAATCTGAAAAGCAGTGGCAACAAAATGTACATAAATAGCGTGATACGCTCGATGTCTGTCCTGTCCGTCGCATGAGGCTCCGTCACGTTGATTGCCATTCTACTGACAGACTGTGCATGCATGCTAACCTTATGCGTGCTGCGGTATTCAATATGTCCACAAATAAGGTTAATGTTATGCGATGTTACAATTCTAGCGTATCTGTCTAGGAACACGTGATACTTACTTGGATAGTAGATAGAATATGTAATATCAAAACATATTTTTCATTTAAGATTCATAAAAATCCTTTAATTATAACTTATAAGTAGTATACTAAAAACGATTCCGATGAATCGTGCATGAAAACATGTTTTGATTGCGTCGTCTATGTCTGTCTTATAAAAGCGCAAACAAAACAACTACGTTGTTGTTTGATGTTAAAAGGCTACGGTAATACTAAAATGTAGTTTTTATTTATAAACGTCGAAAGGTGGTAGAACCCAACTTGTCTCTGAAGGTACTACTGTCATTCCTATTTTGACGACCCGCGTGGCCGAGCGTTCACCATACCGGTCTGACGCGCAATGGGTCCCGGGTTCGATTCCCGGTCAGACAGAAATATGAATGATGAGTTTAGA
>DWNE01001386.1:0-22260 GCA_018249875.1 Cecropterus toxeus | reverse complement strand
TCGTACGATAATTTTACATTATCTGTTATAAGTGTAAAATATCTTGAAAAAACGGTATTGAGATAACATTTTATGTTATTCATGATATAGTTATTCAGAGATGACGTTTTTTTTTGTCGCCAAATATTTAGAGAACACTTGTTTTTGGTGCGAAATACTTTCAGACGTCGTTTTTTTTTCGGTCGCCTAATGGGACGACCGTGAAAGGTTTTGTACTTAACGAAGCAAAAAAACAACAACACTATATCGGTGGTACCCATATAGTGTTGTTATTGTACTTGTACGATAATTTGATGCAAAATACAATAATTTTAACGCCTGACATACGATAATTGCCTGGCTACTGGTTGGGAACAGTGACAGCAAGTTGCGTAAAACATTTCTACTCCATCTCCGCTCTGTGGGGGTCGTGTATTGGGCTGTCTCGTGCCCCCGAACGTGATTGAAACATTGTCACGCGATTCCTTTCACGTTTTCCGCAGGCGGGCTACGCTTGTAGGCTTTGACGGAACTCACAGTAACGAAGTGTTCACAGTTTGTGGCTCTGACGTATGACAAATTACGTATTGTAACATCTATGTTAAAACAATGGTTTGTTTTGTATGAGTTGTTTAGGTCTGATGAATGACCAATAATTACGTGATTAATTTAGGGGAGAGATTTCGATTTTGGGTCTAGTCGATGACATTCAATTTCAAGTAGTGGATGGGGCTTTTAATTGTATCACCAATGTTTTCATGCAAGAATTCATGTGAAATTTGCAAAAATAAATAATTTAATAAATGTTGAACATGTTCCTAATTTTGAAAAAGTCGTCAAAAATTTTCTCGCTCCATAGCAGCAAGAAGGGGGAAAAAGTCGAAAAATTGCCAAAATCACTTAGGTACTTAATGGACTTACGAAATATCCCTAAAATTATAAAGGGATTGAATCGTTTTTTCATGTGACCGCGTTAAGATCCGATCTTACGAATCAAATCTTCACGATACATCACATACGATCACTCACATATTACACCCCTTCTGACGCAGTTGAGTAAAGTCTGCTTTATATATCATTCAATATTATATAGGTCCGTGATGTTTAAAAATTATTCCGTGTAATGGTTTCACAGCCGTTATATGTTCAGATACATCACCTAATGTGCTATTTAGGTAGTAAATTAGTGTTGAATTGTAATTGATGTTATGTGTAACGAGTTTGTATATTGAACGACGTAATAAAAATAAATGTTACTGGTATATCAATTGAGATTTTTATTGAAGGCTGCATAAATATTGTAATGTTCTAATAATAAAGCACCTGTGTTTCTTGCTTCTTTAGTATGTGAACGGAAAATAATTTTTATAGTGTTATTTACAGTTGTCAGAAGTTTTTACTTAACGAGCTTGCAGTCTACTTGATAGGTAGTCAGTATGTTCGTTGCCGTAGTCAGTACTGTATACATTTGAAGTCTTATCTGGAGAAGGTCATAGACGAACTATGTTGGAATGCCTTGTGTGTACAACTTTCAAACCAGAACACAGGAGTACATATAGATTCGTGTATATTATCATCCCGGTTTTGTTTGTTATTTCAGCATAAAAGCTGAATTATTTGAACTGTTCGTGATATATAAGCTTAATACTCTAACAATGAGATGGAAAGCGAGAGGTACTCTTAAATAAGTTCCTATTAAAATCAATCTTCACTATAAAACTATCCGAAACAGTCAAGTTAAATAAAGTAAATCGAAGCTACATGTATAGTAAAGGTAATAGAACCCTTTATAGTTGGACTATGAAGGCACGACCGCCGAACTAAATTCTGCATGTTATAAATTTGTATGGCCATCTATTGGTGCGGCAGTGTTAAGAGTGTAACCTATCCGTGGCGTTCTAACTCAGTCCTCAGGAGTACCAAAGCATGTGTAGCCATCGTCAGGTAAGACTCCTGATCTTACCTGAGGTTTATTATACATGTCCATGGCAGTTTTCACCTACCATCATGGAATGCATGCTCCTCGTATTATAAAGAATAAACTTAAAATGATATTAAAACAAAATAAATTACCCGATCACTCACTGTATAATGTTTAACGTAGCACCTACTCGATTTGATATATGAAAATTAATATTTTCGCCGGTTTTTCGTATCTTGATTAATTGCCATCGCCTCGAGTTCCCTTTGATGGACGACTGGAATTCGGGACAGAGCAATGTACCGTAGCGTGAGTATATTTCGAACAGGCGTATCATTTTTGACTTTGCTCTTTTTACTTATTGAATTAAGTTCAATAGGCTTTCGAGCCGATACGTCGTCGCTGGTAGTAGACTTTAGTAACATCTCAGAATAGAACAGGATGTTCTTTCAAGAAGCAAATAAGAAAGAACTATTTGAAATCGAATGCGTAGTTCTAAATCCTTAAAAGTTAAGAATATTTCAGTTATTTAATATTTTTACATTGATGTTTAATTAATAACTGTTGAAAGATAAACACATTGATATGCACAACACTGATATGTGAAGAATTTTAGGTATATTAGAATTTCGGATTAGGTTAGGCAGACATAAATTAACTTTGATGTCTGTTTGTGATATCTGTTCCCGTCATTACTTATGTTCATGGCATCCATGAGACACAATTGAAGTGGGTGAATTATAAATTTTGAACGAGTTATTAAAGACAAATACATGTTTCGGGTGGCATTACCACAAACAAACAACGAGAAATTACTATTATTATTATTTTTACTGGAGTGAAGGTACAAGAATGCAGTCCACCTGATGGTAAATGGCCACTGCCGTCTATGGACATCTGTAAGCAACTTTAAATTCGCCTCACAAAAATGTGAGCCGCGACCGCACCCTTCCATCTCACGCAAGAATTGCTTCATGCTAGGAGTAGGTGAGGCGGTGGTGCCTCCCCGTTATGACTTTGCTGGTTTCTACCACCTTGATTATTACTATACCGGCTTTAGATCTGTATCTTTATTTAACATAGTATGTGTAAGCGAATATTATCGATGTTGTGAGTTGCATGCTTTATTAAATTAATTAATTTCACCTAACATCAAACGGTAACAGGCCTAATTACCGTTAAGGCCTCGGCCCGCGTCCTAGACCGTGACCCCGTCATCTTCAGGCGATCTAAGAATAAACTAGCCAAGTCGCCGGGCGATGCCCACATTATCGCTAAATTTAGCTGTATGTAATACAACTTTGTACTGAGTAAGAGATATTATATCAGTTCATGGGAGGCAGTGACCACTTACCATCAGGTGGACTGCATGTTTATTTGCTACTGACACCAATTAAACAAAATATCATACACAACGACCCGCGTGGCAGAGCGGTCACCATACCGGTCTGACACGCAGTGAGTTCAGGGTTCATCCCCGGCCACATCTGAATTATGAATTTAGATTTCTGTTCTGGGTCTGGATGTTTGTGTATTCGTCTTTGTGTGTATCCTTGGCACCCATGGCACGGGAGAAAACCCTAGTGTAGAAAGTATTATTTTATTTTTATATATATCAAGAAAAGTATATACACAACAAAACATGACAGCTTTAATTCGCATCTCCAGCCGCTATAAAAAATAGTTTGCTCGATTTCTCATAGTCACGAAAACTTGTTGTTAATCGTTTTTCCGACCTCTGTCACGGCGCACACAGCGGTTATAAATGACGACGTGCTCGTAGGATGACTGATAGTACGAAACATTCTATAAGAAAATAAGAAATTAATATATATAGTTATGAAGGTGTCACACCTATGTATTTTAAGCGTAAAGCAGTTATTGCGTTTTGCTGGAAGAACATGGTTGCTGGCTCATTTATGAATGAGGCCAACATCTTAGTCCCCGGGAGTAGCAATGGATATTTGATTGACTACTACTATGAAATAGTTTATAGAAGCATATGGACGACATTGTCCTATTACATTCAGATGGACAGCAAGCTCGTTTGCTGGATTTATATTATAAAAATACCCCTACTTTGTATGAAATTGTTAATAGCGATGAGCGACAAGTGTCTTATTACGAAATAGGTTATAGAAGTATATAGGCGACAGTGTTCTATTACAATCAGATGGACAACATGCTGGTTTTCTAGATTTATCTTATAAAAAATAACTCGAAAGCACTACGACCATAAATAATTCTAATTTAAACATGAGATATTTTATATCCTTTATACTCGCGTTATAATATTCATGCCTATACGTATAAACCTTTTATCTTTGAAAGCTTTAACCAACATTTCACCCGAATACCTGCTAGTGGAAAGTGCTATTAATTTTCCCTTTCACCTGCCGATAACTCTGTCGTGTGCGAGCTGAATATTCCTCGTAATTAAACAACGGCTGCCACACGTGCCGGCTCTTTGTTTAATACAAAGCTTTGATTCTACACATTTTAGTCCACGAGGTATAAATTATATGAATATAATGTACATACTTAATAAGGATTAATGTTTGTATGCTTACGGTACTATTTAGAAGGTGGTTTTATTAGCTATTAAGTGATTAAATTTATGAGACGGGGGAAGTATCAATACAGTTTATATTTATATAAAAGTTTTTGAAAACGCGCGGCGGTGTCTCCCTTGACTTTACTTATCGTTGATTGATGAGTAGTGAGATCCAGGTTTACAGTCAGACTAAACATACGTCCATTTTCAGAGTTTCGTACCCAAAGGGTAAAAACAGAACTCTATTACTAAGTCTTTGCTGTCCTTCTAGCCGCCTGTCTGTCACCAAGTTGTATCTCATGAACCGCGATAGCTACACTGTTGAAATTTTCACAGATGATGTATTCCTGTTGCCTCTATAACAACAAATACTAAAATATAAATGTATTGGGGTCTCCCATTCAACCCCTACGTGCGCGAGTCCGATTCGCACTTGGCCGATTTTTAGCTTTAAATTTCTGTTTTCAATTAGTAACTACAGTTTATGTTTTAAATTCTATCCTAATCCACTATTGCAAAGTGAGCTCAAGTGAGACCTAAGCACTTACACTATTTTAATTTGCAAACTCATTCGTAAAATAAATCCAAGATTTCTTGAACTACTTTTCATTAAAGAAAATTTACACAGTCGTGTTAGAAAAAGGCGTGCCACACTTGATTCTAGGAAGGTACGCGACGTTAGGCTCACGAGGGGCAGCGCGGAGCCACGCCGGGTGACAAGTAGGGTTGCCAAACGTGTGATTTAAAATTGTCGTGACTATTAAGCGTGATTGTCAAGCTATTAAGCTGTTAAAAATGGGGAGAGACCGAGGGGCTTTTAGTGAGTTAAAATCTCAGATTACTCTACTTTCCCTAATAAGAAATCTTAATTTTTTTTCAACAAAAAGTAGAAGCCGACTTCAATGTCACCAAAAAGCAAAAAAATAATTTAAATATAATTATGTTGGTTTCTTCCATACACGGTACATAGTGCATAGTCCCGAAGTCGGCACTCAACCAATTTTGTTAGATTACAACGACGAATTATGTCCTACTACATTTGTAATGACGTGATTCAGAATAGGTACAAGTGTGGCCGTCTCTGGCCTTAAAACTGCCAAGAGACTTAAAAATGTGTTATTTAAAATGTAAAAAAAATATATAAAAATATAGTATTTTGCATGTCATATAATGTTCAACTGTAGGTATATGAACCTGAAAAATATTTCGAGTTTAAAATATTATGAAAACATAATATAATATATATAACTAAAAAGGGTTCTGTATAATTAATCTTTTATAAGATAGGGCATTCCTATCTCTGGCCTGCACTATTATTATAGGTTAATAAAATAAGATGGCGATCGTTGTAGCAAAGTAAACTTGTGCTACAACCAATAATAAAATAACTAAAATATTAAATGTTTAATCTTAGTAATATTATGAAGGTAAAAATTTGTGAGATTGGATGTGTGTATGTTTGTTCCCCCTGCACGCAAAATCTATTTGTGAGATTTGGCTGAAATTTGGCACAGACATAGGTCAAGGTCTGAATTAACACATAGGATATTCTATAACTTGGTGAACGCAACCAAAGCAGACGAAGCCACGAAAATAAGCTAGTTTAACATTTAATACAATGTATATTTACAATGTATATATTGTATAATAACTGCTCGCAACCCTATGACGGGCTTAATTGCTCCGTGCGCGTCGCTAATGGACCAAGTTCTTTTTGGAAAAGGGTCAAGTGCGTCGAGCTAGGCTATTCACTATGAAAACCAACTGCGCGTTTTAACACGCCTTCTATACACCACCGGTTGGTTGAAACCTTGTAATTAAGGCGCTAATGAGATTGATGTAGTGAAATGTACGTCTTGAAAAGGTGTTAATGGTGTTACAGTAGCAAACGAATTCATTGAAATTATTACGTGTTTATGTATTATGTACGTTAATTACTTTAGTAATAACGAATACCTGATATGCGCTAGAGTAACAAATGAGCTTGTAAGGATTGATTAACTTTTGTGTAATCTATACGACTAGACATCAAGACTAGTTCTCTTATTTGAGTACTAGAAAGTCGTTAAATGTGGACTTTATTTTGTTGTCCATCTTACAAATGATAAATGCAAGTTTGTGAGAATATATGTGTGTTTGTTATTCTTTCACACTAAAACTACTCATCGGATTTCGTTGAAATTTTGCAAACAGATAGATTATGATCTAGCTTAACACATAGGATGCTCATGATACCGTGTTAAACGATAGGATACCGTGGTAAACGTTACCGCGTTAAGCGTTGTCGCAAGAATAAGCTAACTAAAAAATATGGCAGGTTTATGCCTATTAGGTTAACCCTATGGTTTTATTCCAGGGAAACCACCAAAACAAACTTATTTCTGAGAACATAAACAAAATGATACACCTATGTACTTAAGCGCCGTTCCAATTTAGTCCTCCAAAAATGATTTTCCTGTTTAATTTTTTTTATTACTTAGGTAACGTTAGGGGGTGGGTGAAGCACCCTTTAAATCCCGCTTATCCCATTTATAATCCTTTTTACGCTACTTTAAAGAGCGTTCTAGTTGGTACGATTATGTTTTATTAATAATCAATTCAGCGGCCGTAACTCGGGATTTGGGATCGGACCGGCTTAACGACACGTGTTCTGGAACTATGTTGTGTGGAATAATAAGGGTTATATACAGCCGCCACACTTTACATGGAGGCAGTTTTATATACAACTGGCTGAAGTATCTGCTTGGTTCTGTGGTGGACCAATAGTTCTTGCGTGATTGAGTAACAAACAGGCACACGCCGTCTTTTTGCATGAAAAGCTGTTGTAATAAATAAAATAAAGTTGTAGCAGACATCACAAAAAATATATAACAGAAGACGGTATATTTTGGGTTATTACGTATATTACTGCATCAAATATATGTTAATTAAACAAAATTAATAAAATCAACAAAAACAAATTTGTTGAAAAATTATAATAATGGTATTTTGAAAAATATAAAACAGTAATTTCTGTGTTTCAAGAAAAGACATTACCTCGAAACCTACGAAACAACTAAGGGTATAATTGCATATTTAAGTGTAGTAAGGAGACTTGGCTTGCAACTCAGCACAATTCTAACTCTGCACCGAGTATATACAACGTTGTATACAAGCGGCAATTTCGCAGTTCTAATTGCTGCGCTCCGTTTTTCGGATTGTACAGCCAGCAAAAATGTTTCACAATATTTCCACTTTTGACAATCTTTCTTTTTAGGTAATCGAGATCTGATTTCAAGTTGAAGATTTGTAGTTGGGTCTCATAGCTGTTTCAATTTCCATGAGACTAAAAAAGAATTACTTAATAGAAATAAAGTGGAATTAAAAATGTGTTGCACTCGTATTATTACGAAAAGTGATTAAGTTCAGTTAAAAATGATAATTCTAATCCAAATGTCTATTAAGATTCTACACATGTTCGATATTAACGAACACAAGTCAAAGTTGGATAACAATTGAGGCGATGATAAAAATGCTCAGCTTTTGATAAATTCCATACGTTTATCACTTTATATTTGCAACATATCTAGCACGTCAATTCGGATATGTTACAATTTTTTTGCTGACGGTGTTGTCTGATGGACAGTCCAATGAGGAGTGTTGTAGATTTTTCAATGGACTCGGTAACGGATTGGCGAGTTCAGCGAGCGACGGATTAACAAATATGCACCCTATTGCTCTTCACAAAAGCTCGCAAGAAAAAAATGAAGCTCCGGCTGAAAATAAATCCCGCTGGAACTGGAACGAGGGGTGTGCAAAACAAAAAGAATTCGTTACTGTCGGGTACAAATTATATTTGCAGTGCTATTGATTTTTTCTGTTCATATACACGTTCACAGATATGATTTGAGATGTGTTTCATTTCTGTTTATAGTTCAATGTTTTTTATATAAAACCCTTAAAATCTTGCCATGTCATCGTTTTACTTTTATAATAAAGGAGTGACTTTGTAAGGACGGCTGAATATTGCTTATTCTTTCACGCATTAAGTAATAATCGGATTTTGATATAATTTGCCACGTAATTAGTTTATCACCTAGATTAAAACGTAAGATACTATATTATACTACTATACTCTTCACCGTGTGTAACATGACTCAAGTGGGTAGAACCGCGGAAAAAATACATAACATAACATAAACGCTTTCTATCCCCACGGTAGGATTTTCTCCGGTGTTGTGGATGCCATGAACACACAAAGTCGAATACACAAACACCCAGAACTAGAACAGAAATCTAAACTCATCATTCACATTTTTGTCTGGCCGGGGATCAAACCAAGGCCCGGTGTGGTGACCGCAACGCCACGCGGGTCGTGAAATTATTGTGGCAAGAAATGTTGAAAACTTATTTTTCTAATAACTTACATGACATTAATTTAACGTGGTGTGAATAGATAGTTGGAGGTTGTATGACATTCAGATTAATTGCAAAACTATCATCGCCACTTTTTAACCGACTTCCTAAAGGAAGAGAGGTTATCTATTCGTCACGTATATATTATTTTAAGTAGAGGTATTATTATAATAAGTAATGCATAAATTTGCTGTATTGTGATCTGTTATTGCTATTAGGGCTTCTCTGTTATTATCAAAGGAAATGTGTGGCGATAACTTCATGGCAGCTGGATTGCGTGTTATTCTGCTACCAGAAAAATGACGTGTGAAACAGATGTTGGGGTAAATTAACAAAATTCCGCGCATCGCGAAGCTCGACGGGCGCGTAATTAAATTCGGGGCGCGGAAATTGTTTTCGAGCGAATTGAGTTGCGCGCGTCGGTTTTCATGGTTCCGCTTGAAATTTACACGATGCCTGAAATTTTCCCGGATGTATGCGGAACCCGGAGGCATATCCACCTAATTTCGTATTTACTGCCAATGATTAATTTCGGAGTAAATTGCGTAAGCTCGTATTACTCGTATAGGAAATCGATTTTCATGTACATACTAGTACCACACGCGTACAATATCGCGTTGATTTGATGTTTCGGGAGAGTTACTTTTAATTCGGCAATGAGTTTTTAGTTAATAGCAGCGACATCTATGTTTTGCTAAAATCTTAGTAATAAACTTTTGTTATTTTAGTATCAGGATTTTTTTTGAGGTTGAAACATTAATCTATATGTCATTTCCGTAGTAGCCATATAAACATAGGCTCGTGTAAAACGACGGTTAGCTTGATGTCTACTTTGAGGTGTAGATATGTCGTCAACCCATAATTGTCCCACTGCTGGGCAAGGGTCTTCTCTCAGAGAGAGAGAGAGTTTTAGGCCAGTCCACCGCACTGGCCAAGTTGGTAGACTTTACACACCTTTGAGAACTCTTTTTTTTTACGAGGACTCTCAGGTGTGCAGGTTTGCTCAAATTCAAATTCAATTTCAATTTATTTGCAGGAAAAGGTTGCTCCCGATGTTTTCCTTCACCGTAAAGCGGTGATAATTTCTAATACGCACATAATTTTAGAAAAATCAGTGGTGCGTGCCTGGGATTCGAACCCCGGATCCTCGATTGAGAAGCCGAATTTCAACCATTAGGCTATCACTGCTCTTAGTAGATACATACATATCAATTATACTTAAACTGTAATTATACTATACTGAAAATTTAGTTTTGTGTTAACGTGTGTAAAACGTTGTGTTAATGTTATTAGCAATCTTTTACACAATTTCATATCTTTTAACCAATTTGTAGAATGACTGACAAGGCACATATAAAAGCTGAAAATAAACCAGCTTTTAGGCTTATCTTTATTTTATTTAGGTGGGTCTATGTTAGTCTAAGTAATGGTTAGGACGCACGACGGGTGCTCGCCGCAGATTAGAAACACCCACCGCAGTCGGTAACGAACTGACTTGTGGAGACTTTGGAGGACGGTGTGGGTAGCGGTAAGATACTTAGTGTTGATTATGTAGCAGAAAATTGCCTTCGTAATTAATGATTCTGATTGGTAATTAATAAATGTTAAATAATATACCTTGTTGGTGTTAATTTGTAGCTATGTGTATCAAAATATGTTCATGCTATATAATACGAATATATAAAAATGATTTATTATTCTGCGGAAAATCGTTATTAATGGTCTGGTATAATTACAATCTGTCTGATTGTACGTCACAGCCCTTATAATCGAAAATTATGGAATTACTGTTTGTGTGTGGAAAAATAAAATGTTTAAATTATAACTCAAGCTTCAAGCTTTGAGAGAGTCTCCTGTAAAGGCTTGGGTTAGGTTGAGCTAAACTTAAGGCAAGTGATTCACCTTCGTTCTTTTTCACTGATGTTCTTTCTCTCGTTACTTACCTCCTCTCATGACTGAGTTTACGTCACTAACGAAATATGTTTTTACCATCAAATGAAATGCTATACGTTTTAAAACAGGTTTGTGAAGATATTCTATGCGTCGTTTAGCAAGTTATATTAATGTTGGATTACAGGTTACCTGTCAGGTTATGGGCGACTTTCTTGTAAAGACTTGAAGTTGTTTGCTGCTCCACTTTCTAGATTGACTCAGTGATGCCGGTGCGTCAAAATCTACCTGATTTGCTGATTTTTGTAGACGGTATCAAACAATTAATATCAAATAAAAATATAATCTAAATCGAAACTCTTAATTTGTAAAGTCCCGCATAGTGGAAGAGTCACGTTACCGGTCTGACACGCAGTGGATCCCGGGTTCGATCCTCAGACAGACAGACATCTGAATGATGAATTCAGATTTCTGTTCTGGGTCTGGGTGCTTGAGTATTTATATTTGAGTCCATGGCACTTACAATACAAGAGAAAATTCTTGTGTGGGGCTATGAGTGTAGGAGGCATTATAAAAATAAGTTATGATGTATTCATTTTGAGAAAAAAATCAGCATTCTTTAGTGAAGGGGAAAAGTTGAATGACTTATAATAAATAGTTCTATAAGGGCTTGCTTGTATAAAGATGAACGAGTTTCCTATGAAGGCTTAAGACCCGTGTTCCACTTTCCTTCGAGTGAATCACCGCGTGTGATGCTTTTGCTCGTAACCGTGACCCTGCGATAACGTCGACAGACGATAAATTGAGATGCGGTGATTAAATATTCTATTACATTCAATTTTCTATTACTTATTCCGTGTGCTCTGGAAGTCTCGTCATTCATATCTATTATGCAATAACAGTGTTAAGCTCTGATAGGATCTGAGGAGAGTGGGGAAGAAAAGACGCTTGCGAGAAGTAACAAACTTGTCATAGTATAAATATAATATGACAAAAGGTTACATTTTGAATCGAAAAGGTTTTTACACGAGTTTTTGCTTGACTGCGTCAGAAGGAACGTAATGTTTTTCGAACGAATGTATGCGTATTGGCACACACTACACGGCTTTGAAGAAAATGCTCTGAAAATCATAACTTGACAAATATGTAAAAAACCCCAAAGTAAACCTTTAGGAGAAGAACAAAAGTGGCCACCTGTGATTGCATCGGTGCGTCGACCCACTTTCCCACGTCGTGAGTCAACGCGATGCCGGCGCGTCTGCCAAACTGTCTGCGTTTGACGTTTTCCGTAACCATGACCCCGGAGGAAATGCCGTACGGAATTGATACGGACGATGTTGGAAGCTGAATTAATCTCGACTTGACCTTGTTTGATAAATGTACATTTGTTTTTATAATTTATTTAACGCTTTCTTGATTTATTCGTATCAATAAAATAGTAATCAGACGTACTGTGATAAGTCGTACTTTCAATCGAATGTATTAATTTTATCTAAAGTCACTTTGTACTAAAATAATACGAGAACAACAAAGTATTATTTAGTGCAGTAAAGATGTCTATATATTGAAAATAAAAATTTAAAATTTAAAACTCCCAACGTTATAAAGAAAAGTGAGCGAATATGTAAAAATCAAAAAATAACCGTCACGGGACGCCTGGCAGATGTAGAACATCGTATTCGTGCAAGTAATATGCATAAAAGATTGCGACAGGAATTAAATATATAGCGTAATGAAAATAACGCCATCTACGAGCAGCACCCCCCTTTTTCCACTGTTTGTAGGCGCTTGCTTGCCAGTTTTAAAAATATATAGCCTGAATCAATTTCTAAACTAAGATTCTAATGATACGTCATATGCCACAATCAGTCAAACCTGGGCTGTAGCACGTGCCAAAGAAATGGGCATACATACATACGATTGGAAAACATTACGCTACAATAACATTACGCTGCGATATGTTGGCTTCGTTCACAGTGACAGTGTTGTGACAGGTGCGACAGACTCGGCGTCCGTGAAGCGTCCCATGACTTCACAGTGATGGTCGATTTTCAACCTGCCGCTCATATTTTCGATTGAATTGATTAGTAAAATTATGATTGTTTTGTTGTATAAATGTTTTCAGACTTCCGAATCCAAAGGGAAAAAACTAGACCCCTTACTATGCCTCTGCTGTCTGTCACAAGGATCTGCCAATTTTACCGTAGATACTTTAAAGTTTTGTTATGCATTTACTAAAACCTAAATACTAAAACAAATATATATGCAAAGTTTGTGGCTAATTTTACAAACTGTAAATCCCAAGTTTAGTGGATGCGTTGTCGACGATGGTGACTACTTTCCATCAGATAGTCGACTGCCTTATCGTTACGAGCAGCTATAAAAAAATGTTTAGCTCCGGCATTATCGTATCTACTGCTATTTCGGCCGTAAAATTACTACTGCACAATTTTTATCTATTTAGGACTTATATGAGATGACCGAAAATTAAAACGATGATGGTTATATATTTGTTACTGAAAATATTTGTTTTCTTTTTTTGTTTATGGGATTACGGCTAATGATTATGTGTTAATAATCCATTTTGTTTGTTTTCAGGTATACCTATCTACGTAAAATAATCTAGCCTGAACATTCAATAAGTGAGTTATTGCGTGTCATATTATATATCTTATTTTTCAACTTTTACGTATATTAGTTAAAAAAAATAGGTTAATCATTTAAACATAAAAATAATACAAATAAATAATGAGTAAGTTACTACTATATTGCATTGAACGAATAGTTCTCCACTCTGCTTATTGCTGTAGGTAACTGTGGTCATCTGCAAGGCTGATGAAAACAGAGAAAACTTTTTTAATAATAATAAAAACATTTGAACAATATCTTAAGTAAGTAATTTTGAAAATAAATTGTATTCTTTACTCTACAATATTACGCGTACAACAACAACAACGCAAAACAACGGTCTAAATCACAATTTTAAACTTAAAGGCAGTCGCTGAATCAGTGTTCCCAACCTGTAGCCAGGCAATTCGTATGTCAGCCGTAAAATTATCGTATTTTTCATCAAATTATCGCACAAGTACAATAACAACATTATATTGGTACCTCCAAGTTTTTGACGACGATTTTTTATGTTTTGCTTAGTTAACTACAAAACTTTTCACGGTGTTAGCATTTGGCGACCAAAAAAAAACGTCTGAAAGTATTTCGCAACCAAAAACCAGTATTCTCAAAATATTTGGCGACCAAAAAAAAACAAAAACGTCATCTCTGAATAGCTATCATGAATAACACAAAATATTATCTCAATACCGTTTTTTCAATATATTTTACACTTATAACAGACAATATAAAATTATCGTACGATTATAGTGTACTTTCGTACATCTTACGTTACTATGAAATTATCGTACATGTACGATAATACGAACTTGTATACAAGATCGATAACAATGTTGTTGATTGTATAATGAGGAGAATTATAACCGGTAACGTGTGAAGTGAAGAGTAATCTGCGTTACGTGTGTTACGTCATCGATTGTTGACGGAGACAACAGCTGTTCTTTGCTCTATGTAATTACGTATACGATTATCTCGCGATACATTGGTTCTGTTGATTGTACAGGGATTAAACTTAAACTACTTTATATCTATAGGTACTATAGGTACTTAGGTACTGATATTATAAAGCAGTAGAGTTTGTTTAGTTGAACGCGATAATCTCAGGAACTACTGGTTCGAATTGAAGAAAAAAATTGGGATAAATAATATATTTATCGAGAAAGGCTTTAGGCTATATAACATCACGCTATGTTTGTTTGTTTTTAATATATTGATCTTTGATACACGCGGGTGAAACTGCGTGGCGCAGCTAGATTTAAATAAAAAGAGAACGCTAAAATATTAAGGTT
The DNA here is from genome assembly GCA_018249875.1 of Cecropterus toxeus. Classification (NCBI taxonomy): domain Eukaryota; kingdom Metazoa; phylum Arthropoda; class Insecta; order Lepidoptera; family Hesperiidae; genus Cecropterus; species Cecropterus toxeus. Next base: position 7,604 of record DWNE01001386.1, on the reverse strand, counting down.
TTGATGGCGTATAGATACTCGATGAACATTTAATTTTCTATCCGTAAGATCTTAATCACGTTTCATGTACCTCCAACGGTAAGTAAAAACATTTTTTTTGTCACGTAGCAAAGCATTTCAGCTCGTTGGATAATAAATCTATATCTGATTCAAGAACAGGTCAGATATTTATAACTGACCTCAATCGGTATTGGTCATATGGTACTGACAGCTAAACTTAATTGAACTCAATAGGGAGTTTATTTAAAAAGTAGCAATCCAACGTGCAATCCGTGTGATGGTAAGTGTTCAGAGCTGCCCATGGACATCTGTAACCAATTACCGACAGAATTGGGTCCTGAATCAGCCCCATAAGCAATGTGCTAGAAGGAGTTTGGTTCCACCGAGGTGGTATCACAGCCACGTCTGTTTCCAGCGCGAAACAGTTGCTCTATTGCGTTTAAAAGAAATAAAAAAGTCTTTATTTTGCATCTCTCTCGTAAGAAAATCTCGTAAGAAACTCAGCGGATTTGCGTTTTTATTTTTTAACTGTGTATTTTTTAACATCTTGTTTTTCATATGGGCAATAAAAGCTAGCTGCTATATCTTGCCTTAGTTTCGCTGGAAGGGTGTATTTAAAAGCTCATTTTCATGTGAGATGACCATGTTATTCTTCTATGAAGTCGGTTAAATATAGCAACGCATCTGTGATTGACGTCAGATAGAACCCTTGTTACATATTAAGTTGCTTACAGATGTCAATTAACAGTTGTGGCCAACTACTATCAGATGGATTACACGATCGTTTGCTACTTAAAACATAAAAACATAAATCTTAAAAAAAGATCTAATCTAACCTTAAAAAAGATTGCACAAAAATCTGAAGAAAAAAGTCTATTTTTTGGTTGAATTTTACGAACATATTTCATCGTAGAGTAAGTATAGATAGATATATAGATAGCAAATGTTCTAACAATAATCGGAAATGGTTGAAAGCACTTTAGGTAGAAATTTACACAGGGATTTCTCTCGCCTAGAACTACTTAAGTATACCTATCTACTGCTAAGCCCCTGTCAAGTCTAGTTAATGCCAGCAGATGTGTTTGTTCCATTTGCAAACAGAAGAGGTTTATGTTTTATTCCTTTGACGTTGCATTAAATAATTAAATTGAAGCAGTTAGAGAGCATGCAGTTCGTCCTATATAATGTTACGATCCAATCAGAATGTTTGAATGTTTATCTACTCTCGGTCCACAACTTCTGAGAACTGATATGGTCTTCAAAAACCTTTTAGAGATGTTTCTTGTTTGCTATTATTTCATTTGTATTAATTAACAACACGGACATTTGTAAACAACTTCACAGAGAACTGGTGACTATCAATGATGCTTTACTCTTAATGAATGTCGCCACATTGCAAGTGAGCCGGCAACATCCTTCCATCGAAACAAAACTGCTTGAGGCTGGTAATAGGTGTGATGGTGGTAAATCGCTGATCGAACCACACTTGTTCTACCTAGCAAAATTCATAGTTCAATGGTAAAAAGATAAAGCATTATGAAAGCAGTAAAAACTGTTGTTTTCTGCTTTGTGGCATATAGGTACTTGTACTAGGTACAACTATATACTTCTAGTACTATAATACTACTTCTAGTATAACGTATAACCATCCCCAAGGATAAATACTTATCAAACGCAGTGTCACTTTTGAAACACATATACCTTATAACTCAAATAAAAAGCTGTCCAATTGCTTGCTCTGATTTGTAAGGTTTCTTAAGAGACTTAAACGATTCATTAAAATATAGTTCCTGAGCTAGAATTAAATATAAACTGGGGTTGATTACAGACCAATTCGAGGCAGTAAGTCACCGTTCAATTCAAATAAGTTCAATTGTAAGCATGTTTGCCATTTCTATATTATAAAATAAATCGTAATATATTGTACACACCCAACTATCACTTGCTATTGCAACCACCAACAAAATCACAGACAACACACTCGATAAAAATGCACCAAAAATATATCCACGCCGTGTCACAGCCATTTTGAACAATGAAGCATATACGATAATCTGCCCGCGATATTATCAAAGATAACTTATCAATCGATAAAATAACTATTAAACGTTAATAATTATCTGGATTGACTCATTTATCTTCTAGGAATGAGTTGGTTTTATTTCCGTTAAAAATGTTTTTTTTTTCCCGCATTATCATTTTTTTTTTATAAATATGAAGTAACAAACGAGCAAGCAGCCCACCTGATGGTGAGTGGTTGCTGCCGCCCATGGACATTTGTAAGTAACTTCATATAGAACAGGGGTTTCATATCACAAATACGTTGCTACTCCCGAGGACTGAGATAGTCGCCTCACATAAAAGTGAGCCGGCAACCACACCCTTCCACAGAAACGCAAGAACTTCTTCACGTTAGAAATAGGTGTGGCGGTGGTACTTCCCCGGTCGAACTACATTGGTTCTACCTGGCAAATCTGCTTATTAAATGGTGTCTTTCCCGATTTTTTAAGGTACGCATATATACACTAAAGCCACAAAAGTTGACATTAAGTGCAATTCGTTTGGGTTTACAAGCGTCAGCGTTGAGCGTTAAAACATATGTACCTATGCGTGCGAAATTACAAGGGCGCGAAATTTCGCTGCAAACAGGCAACTACTAACATTGTTAAAAACATTTAAGCAAAATACCCAGTCGGGTTTGTTTTAAGCAGTCGCTTGAAACGAAATTTTTGTTCAGAATAATAAGTAATTTAACGTTTATATAAGTTTATGTCAAAATAGTCAAGTAAAAGTATTACTATACATATATTTTTAGATTGATATATTCACTAGCTTTCGCTTGATACGCATTTTGTCTATTTTTCCACCATTTCCAGGCGCCATTTATAAAAATTATATAGCCTATCTCATTCCGCAAAGACTATTCTATTGATATGTCATACGTGACAATCCGTCAAGCCGTTTAGCCTGTAGCGCGTGCCAAAGAAATGGACATACATACAAACAAACACATACATACGCTTGAAAAACATTACCCTCCTTCTGGTCGGGTAAAAATTCGCTTAACACTTGTAAAAAATTCTTCTTCGTTAAGCACTTTCTAACAGAGTTCAAAACAGGAAGAGCTCACTGCATCGTGAAGGACAGGACCGGGTATTTTTTATGCTTATAAAAAAACAGAGAGCTAACTGTCGATCTTGCCAATTCGAATTCAAAGTTCATAGTTAAGGAGCTGTACATTAATCTTTGTGACGCTCGAAAAGTGGGGGGGGATCTTTTAAAAATCACGAAATATCACAAGGGGTTAGGGTAGTGGTATAGTAATAATCATTAACGGCGTTAATTATTTTTATGCCAGTCAAAAAAGATTAAGATTGTAAGTGCTAAAAATACACGTGATATACGGGAAGGGGAGGTGGGTAGTCCTTAACCTCACCGTGTCTCCAAGGGGGAGAGAAGGTTAAAAAGTGCCAAGAAAAACATCATGATTAATGGACAGACTAAGATAGGACAAGGTTTGTTGCATCAGCTGGTATGGTATAAAAGTGAAACAAAAAAACGTTAATGTTTGATTTATTTATTGCGAAAGCATTGCTATAAATTTAATTATAATCATTTCATAAAATATATTTTACATTACACTGTGCATAATTTTATATTAATTATTACTACTTAAATATAACATTGTTTGTATTTTGTTAATTTTAAGGCATCTTTTTCAACTCAAATATTTTGATTGTACAAATAATTATTAAGTTAATTAATATATTAAGTCCAATTTTTCCAAAATATACAGAACACATTTTATAGCCAAAAATTTATTACTTAGATAACAATTTAACTCTTCGCTTATTTTATAGATGACTAATTTTCTCAAACATGACTATTCCTAAAACTACGGTCTACAAAAATCTAAACTACTTCAAATAAATGTTACTACTGAATTGTTACATTAATGATTGACAAAAGAATTTCAAAGGGATGATTTTGGAAATGTTTTAATGAATATTTTTTGTGATTTTTCTATTGACACATCGCCTCTCTTAACTCTGCCTAATTCTGGTTAGATTTTTTTTATAATATGGAAGTAGCAAACAAACATGCAATCCACCTGATGGTACGTAGCCACTGCCGCCCATGGACATTTATAATCAACCCTATGTAAGATCATCCCGAGGACTAAGGTGGAATGCCTTTAATAAGTATATTTCCCTTAGATGCGTTCCTACCCCTGAGGACTAAGTTGGAACGCCTCGGATAAGTATATCTCCCTTAGATGCGTTGCTGCCCTGAGGACTAAGTTGGAACGCCTCGGATAAGTATATCTCCTTTAGATGCGTTCCTACCATTGAGAACTAAGTTGGAACGCCTCGGATAAGTTTATCTCCCTTACATGCGTTGCTACCCCGAGGACAGTAGTATTTTCCCGGTCGAACATATGCACGAGGCATTCCTACTTAGTCCTCAAGAGCAGTACCGTATTAATGATAGATCTTTAGTAAGATTCTAATCCTATCTGGAATTATTACAGATGTCCGTGGTAGGGGGCACTTATATTTAAGTGAAGTACATGTTCGTTTCCAACAATAAAAAGTAGTAAAATTTAAAAAAATCAAAAAGTTGCAACGCTACATCTAATTCAGATAGAACTGCTATACTTATTTTAGTAATTTTTTCACGTCACTTAACATCCAGTAGTCTGAATGTCAATAAGTTAATTATTACTTTTCACTTACAATACAATTCAAAACAACCACCTTTTTAAATGTAAAAAAACCTACAAAACCACACACCTTCCTAAATTTAAACCTGAAAAGGACTTATAAAGCAGGCTAATCTTGTATACACTCTAGATGGTAAAACATTAATAGTGATGATTGAGGATACTCGTGGCGCCATCTCTTGTCGAGTTATGGAAATCCACTTTAATGTGAATTTCAGTAACTCCACAAAAATTTTCGCAACATTATTTAATAACCCATATAGAGCCTTTCTATTAGAGATATGCGAGGTAACTGTCTGGTGTTTGAACTTCAAGTTTAGTTGCAAAACTATTTGAACGTTTCCATCACCAAAACTATACGAAATAGACTGTACTTTAAAAATGCTTTTAACATGAGCATATATAAACAGAGGGTGAGGGAACACAGCCTCTCCCTCCTTATCATAGTCGTCAAAAGAAAAAATCATCAATCAGCATCTTGCTTTTATTTTTTGTTGAAAAAATCTTGTTTATTCTGACACCCATCAAAAAGAGATTAAGAAATGCGGAAAAATTCAGAGGCAATCCTTAGTTCGCATCCCTTCGTATGAAATACCTTCTTTAAACTTATTTTAACAAGTAATAAGTTAATCTAAGTAACAAAAAATCAAGTAAACATATTGGTAGATATAACACACATCATCCATAATAATTTAAAATAAAAAATAGCTAGCTAATTCGCAGATCTCCGATGAAACGTCGTTTTACTCGAGGGCCATTAAATATTCGCTTCGAGCGTCAATCGTTCAACGCTGCAAGCGTCAGCATTGAGCTTTAACACATGTATGTATTCGATCGTATGAAACCACGAAATTTCCCCGCAAATTATAAATTCAATTTTATGATTATATTATGCAAGTAGCAAGCGAGCATGCAGTCCACCTGATGATAAGTGGTAACTGCCGCCCATGGACGTCTGTAATCATCCCCAGATAAGCCCAGAGCCTTATTTGAGGTTAGCCACAGATGCGTTACAACCCCGTGAAGACGCCTCGAAGTTGTAGTTGCTTCGGATAAGTTTACTTGAGGTGGCCCACAGATGCCCCTCAGGACTAAGGTGGACAAGCCTCAAACAAGTCTGCTCCCTTACCACGCCCTTCAGACCAAAAAACAGCTATGCATAACATTCCTGTTATTAGGCAAGTTGGTAGAACCAATGTAGTCCGACCGGGGAAGTACCACCGCCACACCTATTTCTAGCGTGAAGTAGTTATTGCGTTTCGGCGAAAGGGTGTGGTTGCCGGTTCACTTTTATATAAAGCGACCATTTCAGTCTTCGGGAGCATCAACGCATCTGTGATAGACCTCATATAGAACCCCTGTTCTATATGAAGTTGCTTACATATGTCCATGGGCGGCAGTAACCACATACCATCAGCTGGGCTGCTTGATCGTTTGCTACTTTTATAGTGTTGTCCCTGTAGTTCGAGAATCAGAATAGGGCTACGGTATCCCCTGGCCGTCGTAAGAGGCGACTAAAAGGGGGCTTCTGGGGTTGCGGGTGGTAATAGTGGGAGCTCGAGCCGCCCAGCCAAACGACCCCGGGAAAGACGGCGGCATGTATGGTCGCATGCCGTCTTAAACACCTGGAAACATGGCGAGGGTAAATGTTCACCGGGAAAGAGCCCGGAAGGGGGCATCGCGCTCGAAGGGCTCCGGTTGCGTTCCGGTGGAGATCCCGGAGTCCTCCACACAGCGCTGAGGACGGCCACCTGTTTTAGTGCGGTAAAAATCCCACATAACCTGGCGTCGCTCCCACAGCGTCGGGTACCTTTTGAAGGTTACTCCCTCGATACAAAAAAAAGGCAAAATAGGTGTGGCTTCAGAAGTAAAACCACAGAGAGTTCTACTACCCAAATTAGCTCAACGCTAACGCTTGTAGCGCCAAGCGTTTCGTGGCCTAGCGGTTATCCCTATATAATATGCAAATTACTAGCGTGAAGCAAACCTACATATTATTTGTACAGATAGAGGTATTTTTATTGCCATATCGTTACGCTTGTGAATAGATCCCTGAAGCTCATTTAGTAATTATATTAAAACTATCTGCCACAGACCACATATCGATTAGAAATGTCAACTTCAATTAAATTTATTAAAATATTTCAGTTCACAAATAAAATAATAGTTTTTCATATAGGTGATTAACAAACAAGAATTTTTTTTAAACCAGTTTTACAAAAATCATTCTAAATATATTCTTTAAGGATATTCTTTAAGATTATTTCCTTTATGCAAAAATATTTTATGCGTTTTTTTAATAATTAGTAGTAATTACAAACTGCAAATAATCAATATACAGCCGTAAAAAGGCCATTTCTATTCAATATTGTGTTCTGCAGCATCACTACATGTGCTTGTAATAAAATATTAGATTCTTAAACATCTTAATAAATTCCTACTTCTAATCTCAATTAAACTATTTATTACATATGACAATACGATATAATTTCATTTCGAAACATTGAAAGAACACATAACATAAGGCTGTTCATTTTATATAATTATTACAGATTTTACTTCGAATAAAATACATATTATTAATTAATTCAATATGGCTTGTAATATTATGCGGCTAACATATCTATCTCGCTTACACACTATAGAGAACAAGCGAGAGGGAAAAAATGCCGGCATTATTACAATCTTTATATTCAGAAAAAATACAAGATAAATCCATATTAAAATCACGAATAACATTAAATTTATTATTAGAATTTTATATTATTATTTTTACCACATCAATTAGATGAAACAATCACAGACTTACCAACGAATGGACTTTGGGTATAGACTTAGTAACATTCTCGAAAGTGCTACAAAATTGAATAAGTACTGCAAT
>DWNE01001385.1:0-22262 GCA_018249875.1 Cecropterus toxeus | reverse complement strand
ATAAATTTACGTTAATGGCGGAGCAAAATGCACTACTTAAGTGTGTAAGGAAAAAACTGGCCAAGTGCGAGTTAGACTCGCAGGCGAAGGGTTCCGTAGCATTACAAATCTTAATGTATGAATTACAAAGTTGTCAACTGTATCTTGTTCGAACCATTCGTTTTCGTTGAATGTTTTTTTTGACATCTACAACGTATGTTTTACCCAGATTTTTCTGATCCACAATTCGGTTATCAGAATACACTTAACTACCAAATTACAACTCTGTAGTCTTAAAATAGTTTCCGAGTAAAATGGCTGTGACAGACGGACAGACGGACGGACAGACAGACATGACGAATCTATAAGTTTTCCGATTTTTGCTATTTGGCTACGAAACCCTAAAAAGCATTTTATATCTTCTAAGACTTGAAATGGTGTAAGGTGTAGGTGTATTGTAAAAACAATCTGATATTTCTTTAGATCCCAGTGGAAGCAGCGTGGCTACACGACGCAGTGTGGGTCTACGCGCGCGCGTTAGTCGAGGCGTTGATGAATGGCGAAGAACCCAGGGATGGGAGGGCACTCGCCGCGCGCATGAGGAACACCACCTATCATAGTGTTATGGGGTAAGTTGTTAAAGTATGTCTATCATCACTGGTCATATACGTGTTTTTTAACGAAAATTTCTTTATCGAGTTGGGTATTTTTTGAAATGGAAACCATTAAACTCCTGACACCTCTGTGTGTATGTATCTACATATATCTACATAAGAAAATTGACTCCGGGTAAATGATAAGTTTTTTTTAAGTTTTTCCTAATCTGACTAGTCCTCATAGCTGCCTTTAATTTCTCATTAACAATTATTTAGTCTATTAGGTGGTACCTAATTAGATCAATATAAATGAAGTCAAGTGTCAATGACGTTAAGTAATTGAAATGAACACCAAATCCTTGAGGGCTTACCTAATATTCTTATAAATACATAAATGAGGCACCATACCGCACTTGACACTTATTTTTTAATCGAACCACGAAATCATTACTTATACCTAAATATCGGTATCTGTGTGACCTTTACCTGCCAATTGAGCAAAAACAAATAAGTATTCTACGTACATATTTTGCAATTACGACTATATAATCTGATAATAGATATAATTCCGGCTTAACCGGTAATAAATGTTCTCGTTCTAATAAAACGATTTCACTCGCAAATTTTGAGATTTCGTTGACAGTTTGCAATAAAAATAACAACTTAACGCAGTAAGTGTGTGCGTGTTAATACGTAATCTTTTCGCTCCAAATCATAATTCGCATTTGGCATATGCTAATGTGCTCGCCGAACAAATCCACAGGTGGCCGTCGAATAACGTGAAACTATTATAATGTCAATACACTAGACTGCGGTTGAATGAAATCGTACGTCTCTGTTATGTAACGCGTCTGTGACTAGGGTAACCAACATTTTGTCGACAAAATATAGTACTTATCAAAATATAGTACACATTTAAACCATATAGTATTTTATGGCCATACATAAAAATAATTCTATACTCCTTATATTTTTGAAATGACATGTTTTGAAATTAATATAAAAACGCGTTCGTAAAATTTAGATTTAGAACTGATTGATTTATGTGTTAGATATGCGTGTCGAAAATATAGTATTTTTTGCGTTATTTGTTCAATAAATAATATATAATACTCAGAACCGAAATATAGTACAATACTACATATTATAGTACAGTTGGCAACCCTATATGTGCCACATATTAACATTCATGTGGCGTGTGCGAACGAGCTACAAATCTGTAATAGTGCTCGTAAATTTTGAAGAATACTCTTCACGACTTGGAGTTATTAAAATTCGACACGTGGTTATATTCATACAAAACTAGATTTCCGAAAGTAAAATCCAGTCTTTGCCTGAGATTTTCGTACATACTATAAAACTAGAGACATTGTAAAATATATTTATTTTTAAAAGTTTTTGTCAAAACAATAGTAGAAAAGTATTATAGTATATTTATATTTTTGTACAATGATCAATTTACTAGGTTGTTTGATAGCAATACTAACATGATAAAAAAAATCGTCATCGTCCCCGTTTTCGTTTGAATGGTACAAATACAATATGATATAATGATGAGTAAGAGTCATACAAATGAGTCAAGCCGTTTGACATACAACATAATAAGTGCACATACATACATACGCTAGAAAAACATTACCCTCCTTCTGAATTAGTCGAGTAATAAAAATGTATTGCTAGATAATTATAAAATAAATAAATATAAAAAAGTAAAAAGTATATCTAAAAATAAGCTTTTTCCCGTACTGTATTGAATTCTACAAATTAAGCTCTTTCACTTGATTCCCATATCGGGTGGGTTGGACAAAAATATGTATTCCGCCAATATGTTGCGGCGGCCATTTTGGAATTACATAAATATTGATTTCAAAGAATCGCATTGTCATCAGAATTTAATATGTATTAACAGTTCAATCGGACACTGAGAAGTGGGTTAAATTCAGCTTGCAAGATTTGACCTAAACATACATACAAACATTGCAAGTTAAATAAAAGTTTTTAATAACAATAAGTGAGTTATACGCCGTTTACATCAAACGTTAAACGTGGCAAACGCGCACTGTAGAATATAAAATAGTATTCCTAACGCTATCGCGTTGACATGGGCCGTTCCTGTTCCTGAATAGAAATATATGATTAGTCTGTCACGGCACGTTCGATGTCTGTGAAAATTAACCTAAAACGATAGTAATACCTTCGTTGAACACAAACTAATAAAAAAATGTATAAATCTAATCGTCCCCAACACAACATCGTCTTTGTGTGTCCATGACACCCACGACACAGGAGTTAATCCTAGTGTGGGGCTATGAGTGTAAAAAAATCGTCTCTCTTTTTATAATTTCAAAAATGATATATGTATGTCTATAATTGTTATCAGGTACTGGATTCACATGGATGAAAATGGTGATGCGGAAGGCAACTACACCCTGCTCTCCGTGGACCCGACACGCTCACCAGGACTCTACCCACTCGGAGTGCTGCACAAATCCACACCGGTAAACAATTTTTAGGTAGAGTTATTTAGAAATATTATCAGTTTGGGTTGCTGGTACTTTCAAATGTAAAATTTGATTAATCGTTTAGATAGTAAAAAATAGAAAGCAATTTGAAATTTACGTAACAATTTTTTTAGCAGTGTTGAGTTATTTCGCGTTGAAAAATGATAAATTTACGGGTTTATTTTGATTTGGAAAAAAATAGTTTCACGAAAAATCTCATATAATGTAGTAATATCTATAAATAAGACTTAACGTTTTAATATTGTCGAAAAAGTTACAAAGATACATGGGAAATAAATATAATTTGAATTATCTATACTTTTATCTATTTTCACTTTATCAGAAAATATGTACTGAAAATACACAAACCTCTTTTTTATAATTATGTGTTTTCACGTAGCGATGGGATTGAAAAATGAGGTACAAAAGAATAAAAATAACTGTATGCTACGTTTTTGTATTAAAAGACCTTCTTATTTTACAACATACATTATTAATATGACACTAATCGTACACATAAGCGTATTTTTTATCCTTCACCTTGTAGCTTGATACAAAAGCAATTTCAACTTTGTCACCGCATCAAAATTATGTCCTGTTACTCGCAAACTTCACGAAAAAGCGTAGGTAATAACATGAATTCAAGACCGGTTTGTTTGCACTTGTTGCGCGTCTGACACAGGTGAATGTTTATAAATGTTTATCTGATTAAAAACGGAGTCGCAGCTGCTACAATGAGGGAGTTACGAACACTTACGGCTAAGAGAAATCCCTTCGTTTCTTTTAAATTAGTGTACATGTTCGTGAAAGAATACAAAATGAAAAATCTGACGATAAAGTACTAAAGCAATTATTTTTACCCGACGCGTCAGAAGGAGGATAACGTTATTTGAGTGTATGTATGTATATATGTTTGTTTGTATATATGTACATTTCAGTGGTACTTGGTACAGCCCAAACGGCTATACGGAATGTGACGTATGACATATCATTAGAATCGTCTCAGTTTGAAGAGTGTCGTAGGCTATTTGATTTTAAAAGAGGCGCTTACAAAGAGGACAAAACTATTACTTTATTTGACTATTTTTTTCGAAAACTCATGTAAAAAATATGTTTTACGCAGTCGGGTATTTTTGTTTTTGCTATTTTTAATAATCTTACTAATTTATACTCAAGTAGAAAGTTGTATATCAACAGAGCTTCTAAGATAATCGTGCAGATTAAACCTATAAACCAGCCCAAATTAAGATGAAAAGATAGAGATGACTGATAGCTTGACTTCAAATCTTTCACTGTATGTCTAATATACCTAAGTATCTATTACGTGAATATTGTCCCTATCAATTTTATATCTGAATAATATTATAAATGCGAAAGTTTGTGAGGTTTGTTACTCTACAAAAACTACTAATAGGATTTTGCTAAAATTTGAGACACAGTATAAAGATTAACACATTACCGTGATAACGTGATCGTAGCAGGCGGTACCGTGGAAGTAAGCTAGTATTTTATAGTTGTAATCAAATTATTATTAGTCAGGCAATTAAAGTCCATCTGAACTGTCGTTAATCTTAACGGCAGTAATTTTAAAGAATTAAGAAATGTTAACGCATTTGCTAAAAAGTAACAGAAGGGTGGAAAAGCTATCTATGGTCCTTATGGTAATTAAACAGCTGACCGTTGAATATTCATACCACTAGACGAGACGCCAATGCATTTCAGGAGAGCTTTAATGCAGCGATTATTACATTAAGTACGCTTTTATCGGCAGGAAGTCAGACTCCTTCGCGAGATGAAATGGCCCGGCGGGCGGGTACCACTCTCCGAGCCGCCGTGCGGTTTTCGAGGCGAAAAATGTGTCAGTAAGTAAAACGTTTTTATGTTAATGCGCACTCACATATAAAACGCTTATAAATAACTCCGCTGACGCCATAACACAACGTACACTCCAGGAGTGTTCGTGTGAAGTTTACTGAGCTTATCCTAATGCGTAGCGTAATAAAAGCAGCGGGCTGGACGTTCCGAAGCATTTTGTTGAGTGGCCATCTAAAAAACGAGTCGGGAGTCTGGTACAGCATTAAGTACAAGGTTTTGCAAATGGCCACAAGTGGAACGGGTGCGGGTCGTAAAAGCGTCGTTAGGAGCTGGTGACAAGCTGTGCGAGCGCGCTGCGGCCATCGGACGCACGCCCCGCCGAGCGACATGCCCGCTTAATGCCCATACTCAATAAATACTCGTAGTATATGTAATGCTTTACTTACAACGTCTAATCATTTACTCTATTGGGGTGTGATATAGAAGGGAATTCTATTGCTTTTGACGCCCATCTATCCGTCTGCTTGCTACTGTACAATCTTTAAAAAATTGTATCTTTTGAACATTAATACGTTCAATTGCAATTGCATTAATTTCAATTGCAAATTCTACAAAATATGTATAACTACGACTGTCATTGTGGTTGCACGTGTGTTTTGGCAATGTTACATTTGTAGGTTTAGTTTTTTAATATTAGGCATATGTACTGTGTTATTTACTTAATTGTATTTTTTAATATTTTCTTGTAATTATTTCTTTGTATGTCCATGTATCTACGAAAGAAATCCTAGTGTAATCCTATGAGTGTAGAAAACGTTTTTCATTTTTGATTTTTACTTTTATGCATCAGTTTTCGTTTGCTATCCTTGTATTTAGATCTGCATATATTTCTCGTGTTGTTCATAGTATTATTAACCCATTTGTCTTCATCTTTATTATCACATATAATATAATTTGGAATTTTAAATTTGTAAAAAGAACTCAAACATAATAACACATGTTTCATGGAATCCAATACTAACATCATTATAACTTTTGATACGTTATCCACAGAGGAACAAAAAGTAGGTTAATGACATTTTTTCCATACAGAATTTAAACTGTGTACTAGCCTAATGAGCGTGCTAATGCAATGTGTATGCATGAGACATTTCAACTAAATCTTAGAAGTAGCACACTGAAATCTAATTGGTTTTTAATCAGAATCGACTGAAGTATTGATTGATATTCATTTAGCATGAAGCCATAGCATTGCACCTGTTGTATATTATTAGTCTCATGTATAAAAGACAAAGAAACAGTGGTTTGATATTCAGAATCTTAAACTAGTTGGTTGCTTAAGGTTCGAATCTCAAGATCCCTTCTTTCTTAAATTGCGTATGCTAAATATGCGTATTAAATATTTTATATCGTTTAATTTATCAAAATATGACATGCTAATTGACAAAAATGAGTAAGTTATAGAGTAATCGGTTTTTACATATCCCAGCTTTTATATTTTCTCGATTCTCGCTCGCGCACAGCACATTTCGTTACGTGATGATTTCTACCAATTCGCACACCCCGTGAGCCGCTTTAAGGAAGTTCGTTCCAAAAAAAATACACATTAAGGAAACCTAGGATGAAAAAATTCTTGATAGAAAAGATTTTAAAAGGGTAAAATCCGTGATACAATTTCATTTCGCCAGCGTTGTAGACTATGTCGAACCTAGCTTTGAGAGGAGAGAAATCCAATGGCTTGTCTGTGATAAAAGACGTAAAAACATTATCACGAAATATCGTGTCAACAATCAAAGGTGGATCCCTGAATTTCGTTTAGAAGTCTTTATTAGGTCAGGCCGGATTGGTTCGGCTGGAGCCGAAGGTAGCTGAAATAATATGATTGCAAAAAAAGGTCACAGACGGATTTAGTTTGGCTTAGGTCCTCCTATTTATGAAATCTTTCCGCCCTCTTCGAGGCAACGGATGAAATTAAGTATATCACCTACTTTCGGGTTCTCAATAAAGGATCTACCATCGCATATAATCACCCTGTCATTATTACTATTGTAAGTAATAAACTTATAACAATAAAGCTTTTTCCACTCATAGCTCCACACTAGGATTTTACCTGTGTCGCGGGTACCATAGACACACAAAGACGAATATACAAACACCCAGACCCAATGATTCAGATGCCTGTCTGGCCGGGGATTAGACCCGGAACCCATTGCGTGTCAGGCCGGTATGGTGACCGCTCCGTCACGCGGATCGTACATATATTATATATATGTGCACAGCTATAGTGTCTACTACTCAAAACAATCTCTTAAACTCCAGTTCATCAACATTTTGATTGCTTCCGTTCTTAATTTCTCGAACTAAATTCCATGCCACGTCTTGGAAGCACGAGATTGCCAAAACATGTACTTAATAAAAATCATTAAGGTCACAGAGTTACAGAAGGGTAATAACATAAGACCCGTTGTGAGCGATGTCTTCTTTATATGTTTTAGCTCGCGCTTGGAACATATTTATGAGTGTAAAATAATATTATGCTGAAACAAATGCTTATTTATGTTTTTGGTAAATTATACACAGTCAATTTATGAACTGGACGTAGTTGATAAAATCCAAAAGTAAGATACTCGTAGTAGGAATAGGAGAAAATATACCAAGGATTTACGGATCCGATTTATGTAGAGTTAAAATTGTATATAAAAATATACTCTTTTTTTATTACCACGTATAAGGATCCAAACTGAACGAAAATCAATTAAAAATGCTATTTTCTTTTTATAATCAGACGTTAAATATATTGCCCAGTGGTTTCAATATAAAAACTCCAAAAATCGAATAATGTTAAATCGCAAGATATAGAGAGCTAATTCAACCTGGAATAAAACATAATTCCAACCATATTTTGTTGGTAATGAAGACGCATTGTTATATAATGTAACGCTCCTTTTTTACTTACCCTAAACTTTCAGCTGTCGAATTGTTTTTTTAAGGTTGCTATGTTGCTAATTAACAACCTTAAAAAAACAAGCGACTAATTCGATATTTCGAATTTTGGCGACAAATTCGAATCTTGCGTTAATTTAGGGACACCCTATACAATTACGAACAATACGGAACCCAAGCCTGTGGTACTAGGTACGTAGTTTGTACGTGCCGGCTTGTTTGAATTGTTCTTAAACAAAGTCGACTATAATTGACTCCGGAACTCGAGAAAGTTTGGGACAAAATATTTTTAGAAGGGACGAGGTATGATCGAAGCTTTGACAAACTTTTAAATAACGTTCAAAAGTTAGGCAATTAAAATGTTTTACGTGTTTCATTGTAAATGTCAAAAATTTCAGATTAACACGTAGGTACTTAAAATTTGAAACGAGAATGTTTTATTTTAATCTCTTTTTATTACGAAACAAAGATTAAAGGAATCTCCGTCCTCTATTTATCTATAAAAAAACTAGTAGTATGCATTCGGTAATCGATAATTAATTTAATTAGTAAATAATAGTAAATTTTAGAATTCTCTCAAAGGTTTCCAATAGTTACCAAACAAGAAGAAACATCGATTAATAGACAAGAAAGAAAATGGTTCTAAAGTGTTTTGTCTTTTCTCATTTATATATAGATAAGCGATTTAATAAATATTGATTTCAATCACGAATCCTCTACCACACGTAACAAAAGATGTTTTACGCTTTGAACTTCAATCGGTAACAGTGAATAACCACAAGAAGTCGTTAATTTTACGGTATCTCCTCCTGGCAGCCTCCGTGTCTGCTTTATGGGATTTGCAATAGGAGGAAGCAGTAAAATAAATCGCTATAACTCGCTTACGCAGAATTTACAGTGCCTATCAGTTATCGACGCCGCGGTTGCCGTAGAATTTACGTATATTGTAATAATAAAATCAAATACTTCTAACAGCGTCTTCAAATTGGAATTAAAAGTATTAAATACAACATAGTGTTTAAAACGTGTCATCCGGAACCGTAATAACGGCATATATTGAACAAATTTTCTTAAAAAAGCTTAACGGCCCAACTATTTCGTAAAGTGTAAGTAATTTTAAGACAATTTTTATTTAGAGACAGAGTCCTTATTTTAAAATTTAAAAAAAAATGATTCGCGTAAATCTACACAGGTTTCATTAAGCCCAATATATCTTTGGCATGAGCTTTGTGGTATAAGTAACATAAGTAAGCATAAATTGTTTCAGCAAACACTAAAAGGGAAAATGGCGACAAGAACATGATTCTATTATTCGAACGCCAAGACGATAGGGCGTAGTGTTTTTCTTATAAACATAAAGCCTGGAATCACTCGGCGCGGCTTTGTTCCTTTTCCAATTTAGTGCTTTGACTCACGCGCAAAACCACTTTATATCATCTCGTTTTGAAGAATCCCCTTTAAGCTGGGGCTTTCAAATTGAATTGAAACGTTTATTGTTCACGTTAAATGCTGCGACTAAGGTTTCTTCCATTGACAGAGATAACTATTTTATTAATGAAATCTTTTCAGTTTTGTTGTGTCAAAGCTTTTTTCACGGAGATGTCTTTAATTTCCTGTGCTAGTAAATTTAAATGCGTTTTTTTGTAAAAACGAAAAGTTCTATTCAATTTCAATTTTAAAAGTGATCAATAAACTTAAAGAACGATGTTAGTATAAAAGATATATGTATATGCACCCAACCACAAGTAAGGGGCGTGTCTATAATCATCACCTAACAGGAAAACTTCCGGAACAGATTTTAATTAAGTTTCGGCGATTCTGCAAATTCATGCACAAGGAAAACATTTTTGACTGTCGAATTTAGTTCAGTTACTTATTTCTCGCATAACCTGAATGAAATTGCAAAGATAGAATGCGTAATAATAAAAGAAAGCACAGCTTATCCATGTACTAAAAGAAAAACATACATAAGGTTAGAGTATCTACGCATTTTATTATACTTATTATGTTATGTTAAGGGTCTAAGTTTTTCTCATCAATTTTTGAATCAGATCACGTGGGCGCGTGGGCATTGGGAGCTTCGGGCGGAACTTTGGCGTTGTTAGCGTTGGCAGCTCTCGCTTTGTACCGGGGCTGGCGGTACGAGCAAGAACTGGACTCTCTGTTGTGGAAGATAGATTTCCGTGACCTCCACCTACCCGATGACGAGCAACGCGCCAACAAACTGAGTAGGTAAACGGAACTTATACATGTTGTTTGCATGCATATTGCATATTTATTACCCGACAACGAGGAAGGACTTTGTGGCGCCTATCTGTGTTCGTTTGTAATATACTTTATCGCATTGATTTTTCTCTAAGGTTTATGGCAAGTTGACTTAGAACAAAACAGAATTATTACCCGACCGCGTCAGAAGGAGGGTAATATTTTTCCAGAGCATGTATGTCCATTTTATTGGCATGCGCTTCAACCGTAATGGCTTGACGGATCGTGACGTATGACATATCATTTCAATCGTCTTAGTTTGGAGAGTGACATAGGCTGATTATAAAAATGGCATCTGCAAATAGAGAAAAAAAGGGACAACTATTTCACTATCACTACAATATGGGTATTCAATGAAAGCTATTAAAAAGACAATTCTAAAAATATATGTTTAAAGTAGTCAGGTTTTCTTAAATCTTATTTGTTTTGTTCTTAGTCAACACGTCAACAAGATCAACGGCTATAGTAAGATGTCATTAAATTTTTTTTGAACTTATTAAAAATATATATAATCACCGTGTGACCGTAATGCTGAAAAACAATGAGAAGTAAGAAGTATACTTATAATACAATAATGCTGAGAGCCGCCAGTGACATTGGTTATAATGAGCGTGACATCACTTTGGAGGCACGTAAAGCATTATTATCACACCGGCTTATTATCATTAGGTATTTGCTAAGCCACTCAGAATTTAGATTAGCTTATTTTTGGTTTAGTTATAAATATTCCCGCTTGGTTAAAATGATTTACGTTACATCCCCCATATATCGTTTGTCGCAAGATTGGTTTCTATTTTCGGCATAGGACGTGAATGAGAAATAATGTAGATATTGCAACGTATGCCGGCATTGCTTTTATTATATAATGATTTCGAACATTTCGTTTGTTAATACTTTACTTTGTACTTATCTTTATTTCTTCGGTAGCTAAGGAGCACTTGATATAAATCCAATAATACGTTTTTTTTTTTAATATAAATTATGAAAATTAAAGCAGTAATTAATATAATAATTCAATTTTCATTAAATTAAAGGCAAAAGAACGATCTACTAAATCCCAAAACTAATTATCTAGATATTTTACATTTCTGATAAAATGTTTTGTGATAGTTTGTTTGTTAAAACTTCAATTATCATTCGGTTTAACCGCATACTCTTACGTTAATTAGACCTCACAAATACGTCAATTGTAATATTAGCATAGTATATTCTGTCAAGTTTATCATCATTTTACCAAAGCAAATTGGTCAGAGCTGATTTTTTCCAGCAAGATAGCAGTGTGATCGTGAACGCGAACTCGACTAATGCGATCGGCGCGGAGAAGGGCAGCACTGGAGGTGGACGCTCCAGCCAAGTGTCGCTGAGCTCCAACCCCGACCTGGACTTCCGATACTCCGCCATCTTCACCGAGGTTGCCTTCTACCGCGGAAGGCTGTTGGCCGTCAAACGTGTGAGGAGGCATCACATCGATATTAACAGGGAAATCAAGAAGGAGCTCAAAATAGTAAGTACTGAATCAATACGTGTAAATTTCTTTTATAATAATGAAGAAGAAGATATTTTATATAAATAATCTCGAAGATATGGTATGATATGGCTTTAAAGTTAAGAAAGCTACTTTGATGGGCTTAAGTCCAGTAAACTAAGTCAGTCACAATGCAGTAGCTAAAAATATACACTACGCGAAGGAAAGTTGGTAGAACTTATTATTCCTAGATACTATTTTATCTAGGAATAATAAGTTCTACCTTCAGGAGGCACCACCGTCTCACTTATTTTTGCCTAAAAGGTCTGTTCTGGTTTGAAGGCTGTGGTAAAAAAGATATACTAATTCGAGGTGTTTCCAGTGACTCCACAGGACTTAGTAAAGTATACGTGGACGATCACAGATTGGGCTAATTTTATCTTGTGATTACAGATGTCTCTCGATAACTCACCTACTTCTATATCATTAAAAAACATCATATACGTGTCATTTTATACTTTTATTCTCTGAAAACATACTATAAATTGTCCAAGAATTACTTTGTATCCCCCGGATTGCAATTTACCGCAACAAAATAAAACGCTATCAAGATACTCGTAGGAACAAATCTTTACACAAGTGCGCACAAACCTCCCTTAATGGGAGGCTGAAAAAATATCACAAGATCCGCCCCAAAGCTCATTCAGAAAGGGGAGCTTAGAGCAACAATACCTTTATCAAGGGTTCACTGAAGCGAGAAACAGAAAATCTCCTAAACTACCTCTACGTAGAGACACGCAAACGGAGATAAATCATACTCATTCGTTTGGCTTCCACTAATGCGGTGGGTGGAATTCAACATATAAGTATTAAGCACACAGTGGATAAACATCTGAGTAATGCGCGTATTAACCTGTCAGTTTAGACTAACCGACTGGATTGAATATGATTGAAAGATACATTACACTTATATCGTAATATAGAGTAGTATCGTATAGAGTAAATCCTTCTCTAGATCACTGGGACATTGCTGCCGGGCGAAATTGCTTTGCAAATTGAGCAAAAACGACAAGCTACCAATAAATATATACGTATTTAAACTTTTTAATAAGATTGAAGTAGCAAAATATGTAGTCAACCAGATGGTAAATGATTCCTGCTGTCCATGGACATCTGTGAGCAACTTCACATAGAACGAGGGTTCACATTGATCATAATTGCGTTGCTACTCCCGAGGAATAATATGGTCGCCTTATATGATAGTGAATCTACAACCACACCCTTCCTCCCAAACGCAAGTTCTGCTTCACGCTAGAAATAGGTGTGGCGGTGGTACTTCGTCGGTCGAACTACATTGGTTCTACCACCTGGCAATATACAGATGTTCTCAAAATTTTACTACTCTTTTTACTTCCTCTGAAACGCAATAACTGCTTCACGGTAGAAATACCTAGGTCTGGCAGTGGTACTTCAGCGGTCGAACCATACGTTCTACGATCTTGCAAACTAATTCCCATAAGATCTTGAAGACACTGGAATGAATACCATAACTCGTCAAAACAAGTTATGACGAATTATAATTTGTATAATTATGTTTGATTTATAAATGTTATGTTAGGTTGGGTTAGACTGATTTATAATTATACAAACATATATAATTATCTTTTTTAAAACGTATCTACTACAAAACGTCTGAATTTGTGGTTTCTCAACACGGTAGTATGTGTATTGTATGTTTATTTTATATGATATTTATTTATACATAATTATGTATTTATAACTTAGTATATTCTATATGTCTGTTAGTATATTCCATATATGTATAGTGTATTCTATATATCTTGTTCACATTTAAAATAATCACCTGCCGCAAATTTTCCAGCCACTCAGGGTTGACTTGTAGAGAATGCCATCAGGCACTGAGTTTGCTCTATGGTAAATTTTATATTATAATTGTGCGATAAATAGGATTATAAATAAATTGTCAATGTTTTAAAAAGTAATTATCTATTTGAATCTATAAAATTAAAGGAGTTATAGTTTTTATTGAATCTACAATCTGGAGCCCTCGAAGGAGCACGTTCCGTCAAGCGCTGAAAGTTCGAAGCCTTATTTTTGTTGGCACTAAAGTTTCGCTGTCGCGTAAAGTTTATAATATCATGAAGCATTATCGGACAATTTTCCGGGCAAAGTATAAACTATATTCACAGCAGCTTAATTTAAGTCCAGAAAAGTTTAATTTTCAACGTTTCCAATATGTACTTATTGCAACTGCAATAAAGCTCGTCTTAATCTAAGTAGGTAGGTACTAAAGGTTATATTACAATTGAGTAGTAACTAGTTACTCGTCGCAGTAATCCTAAATTCGTATTGGAACTCAAATTAAATCTCAACTTGATATTTGATAAATTTACGTGACGAGTTGATAACCTCTCTTCCTTTGGGAAGTCGGTTAAAAATACATAATTCGAAAACCGTTTTTAACGTAGGTTTGTCATTCGTCATGTATATTTTTTACCTTAAGTACCTACTAAGGTAAATAGGGTACTCGAGTAAATAGAGTAAGTATATTTACTCGATAAATTGGTAGAATTCGTAAATTTTCTTAAAGTTATATTGTTTAATATTACGGTACTACAGTAGATTCCCACTATTACAGCTTCGTGGATCCATAATGATTAATGGGTTTAATGTGACAACTTCGAGCAGTTGTATATCAGCTAACGACTGTTTCAATTTCCGGAAAGCGCAATATGAACCAATATTTTAGTTTAAATCGAATTATTACTAGAGTGTTTCTGAACGTAACTTTGACAAAAAAGCTTTTGGGTTGATTTAAGTTCAATATTAGCTCAGTACAAAAACCAGTATTCCAAGTTATTGAACGGGTCTGAAATATGGCCTTATGAATGTTTGGTGGTTTTTGTTAAGTTTCTGATATTAAGTAAAACTAGCCAACAACGCAAAAATGTAATGTTCAGTTTTAAATAGCTTTCGTAAATAAATTTTATATGCCTCTATAGATGAAGTATTCCGAAAATGTTATTATATAACTTGTTTATTACATAACTATTATAGTTTGCACAACATAAATCTAGCAATCCTGATGAATATTTTTTTCATTTTATTATTAAACAGATGCGTGATCTACAACATGACAACGTGAATGGATTCGTGGGAGCATGCATTGAGCCGCCAAATGTATGTGCGCTATCCGAGTACTGCACGCGAGGTAGTCTTAAGGTAACCTTTATTTATTAGATAGTTTATTCTTAGAATTCTTCTTCAATTCTTTAGCAGGTCCAAATATATTGAAAAATCCTGAGGCTTATTACACATACGACGTCTTGATATTATACCCTGTATGGTCGTGTCCCGTAACAGAGTTGTGCCTTTATAATCCATCGCAAAGAAACTGGGGCCGTCCACTTACCATCATAAATGATTGAAATTACTTTAAGTAGTAGTAAGTAAAAATATACTATCGAGCTTTGAGTAAAAATCTCATCGTCTCATCGCCGCGCATCGTACTACGATATTATCTAGTGTCGTGATCGTTTATTACTCGTCGTAGTCGTTGTCTTAAATTTCCAAGTGACGTCGCAACGTGTCACGATGCGACGTCCTATCATGTGTATGTGATTTACCCCTAAGGTCGTTCAATTACGATAAGACACAAATGACTGCACTTAAATATACTAGTCCAATCGTAAACCGTAAGATGGCTGTTGGCCTTGTTTAGCTTAAAACGAATTTCCAAGAAAAGTACTCATTTTGTTATTTTATTTTCTATATATTTTGTTATACATAATCTTTAATGTTTCAGGATATCCTAGAAAATGAAGTCATCAAACTAGACAATATGTTTATTGCGTCGCTCGTAGGAGATATTATTAGGGTAAGTAAATAATATCACCATAAAAATTTAATTAAGGATATTATTGAACTTACCTACTGCTAAAACGTTAGCATATGATATGAATCGGTAAGTGTAAAAGTTAGTTCTGGCCTTCAATTTTATTTTTTTGGTTTACCTGCTCGTTACCTTTTACCCTTACTATTTAAGATTGTTCTACATTTTATATAAAATTATATTTATAGAAATGTGACCGCATATTTCATTTTAAATAATTCAAACATCGGTATTTTTCCTATAGTAGCTCCTAAAAGGGGCGACACCCGAACTTCGGGGGACGACTGCAGCATAGCAAACTTATCAGTCATAAATAAAATAAATACCCTTCTCTTAATATTACGTATAAGCCCTTATAAAAATTATAATATAAGTACTTTTTAGATACCTGCCCTAATATGGCGTATAGGATTATGCTAAAATGGTGGGTAAATTATTTTATTAAATGCTGGCGTTTATGCATTTTACTTTTATAAGCTGTGCAAACGATGGTACTAACTGCATCGAGTGTTATTACAAAAAATAACTTAAAAAATCATTTTACTTATCTTTGTGTATTTGTTAATAGGGAATGATTTTCATCCACGAATCACCACTCCAATACCACGGTGCATTGCGGCCATCAAATTGTTTAGTGGATGCGCGGTGGGTGGTCAAACTAGCTGACTTTGGACTGAGAGAATTTAGAAGAGACGAAATGCCACCTTCTGAACCGAATGCCCTTAGATCTCATATTGAAAGTAAGTAGAAATCAAGTTTATTATTCATATAGCAAAACGTTTGAAAAATATCGTGACAAACTTAATAAAATGAACTTTGTTAAACGGTTCGCACAAGCTTACGATTCTACTGGCCTAACTTCATCTAACTTCACCCTTAGAGATATCACCTTGATAGGGAAACACTTATATACATTGTTTGGAGGATATCCCTTGATATCCTGTAATATTTATTTTTTAAGACTCATATTTTTGTAATTTTAAGAGCTGTGGGATTTCTAACCAAAAATAAATAAATAAACATTCACGTTTTACATGTAGCTAATTCTCTTGAAGCTCGTAATATTTTGTAGTTTTGTGGATTATAAATAAGGTCAAGCAAAACAACACCGAGTGAGGTCGATCCATATATGGGTGACCAATTGTGGTCAATGATTATTATGAGCAATTTAGGATTGCGATTGTTCATTGTAAGGTAAAAGAAAACAGATCTTTCGGAAGGTCTTCGCGTGGCTTGAAAAATTTCACCATTGTGGTTAACTTATGGGATGAGTTAGGGGACCGGTATAGGCGGTATCCTAACTTATTCTATAAGTCTGTCCAAATAAATTATCGGTATTTACTTATACATAATTATATGTTAGAGTGTCTGTACGGTTGGATGGTTCAGCCCGTCGCCTATCGTAGATGACCCAAATAAGACATTTCGGTTATACTCAATTGTCAGCACATTTAATGAAATATAGGTACGTCCTACATACAAAAAATGCAACACCGCTGAGCTTCTTGTCCGATCTCCTCATTTTAAGTATTGTACTCAATTCCTATCCGATGGTAGAGTAAGAAAGAATCCTGTAACTAACAATTTTTAGATGCCCGGTACCCTACACAAGATAAAGACATTCAATTTCATTTCTAATTACCTAAATTAGCTAGATATATATATTTGAGAGTATTCCGTAACGCAGGCCTCGTGTACCTATCCCCGGAGCTGCTCCGCGCGGCCGGCTGGGGCAAGGAGTGCTGCCCGGGCGGCGCGCGCGGCGGCTCGGCCGCGGCGGACGTGTACGCGTTCGCGCTGCTGCTGTACGAGCTGCACACGCGGCGCGGGCCCTTCGGCGCGGACGCCCCGCCGCCGCCCGCGCTGCTGCGCCGCCTCGCCGCGCCTGACCCCGCGCCCTACAGGTAGGTATGTGTCGGATTCACTGGGTAATTACTTATAACTCAGCTGGACGATTTTAATCTAGCAACTGCTGTTATGTAACGCAGACGTTTGGTAACGAGGTCCGCTTTCTACCTAGGGTTACCAACATGTCGACAAAATATAGTATTTTTCTAAGTAACTTGTAAAAATATAATACACATTTGAAATATATACTATTTTATGGACAAAACATTTACACATTTTAATAAATCTAATTAAAGTAAAAGTGACACGTTCGTAAACTTTGGATCTGGTACTATATGGATTATAATACGCAGACCCGAAATTTATAATAGAACAATACTACATATTATAATTCGGTTAGCAACCCGATTTGTTACTCAGATAATATCGGGCCGTGTAAGAAGTAATGTCTAAAACTAGGCGGATCTACAGGAAGGTCCACGAGCTGATGAGAGTGTTAGAAAAATACGCGGGCCGCAAGGAGTCGCAGGCGCAGGGCTGCCGGCTGATGTTTGATGGACTTTTGTCTATTAAACTAGGGTCCTCGTCTAAACAATGTTCCCTAAATGATTAATTACCTATAATAGTATAACAATTCTCAATTGCACCTGCCAAATGGAAAAACATACCTTTCCTAATAGTATGAATTATAGCCTCCCATGCCAAAGACCTAAATTGGTTAAATCCATTAGAAGAATTATCAAAAATTACATAAATCAACAGTACCAGTAGTAACAGTATTAGGTACTATAACCATTTTACAACAATTAACCAATCCTGTCAGGGCTTTGCCCAACGTACCTAATTACAAAATTAACAATATAACAAACAGCAGAAGAGCTCAAAGACCTCATCAGTATGAGTGACCGGTATAGCAATTCATCACGGGCGTTTACTGTGATTCAGTGCGCACTCAGATTGTTATCATTGAAGGGTATTGTCAGAGATTTTGAACCGAGTAAAATATATTGGGCAATGGGACTAGCCCGGAGCTTTGCTAAGATAAAATAGATGACTAATGAATTTGATGAATGGCATGCCTTTCTGAACAGGAAAAGAAATTTGAATTTAATCGTTTTTTCACTTATAAATATTTTTTATTAAAAAATCAGTTTCAAAACTAGACATGAAAATACTTCTCATAATTATCGTTAGCATGATTATGATGTCACATTCACACTTCAGTGTTTCAGGCGTTCAGTAAGCCCGCTTACACGCAGTGACAGACAATACGATTGATTGGATGGTGTACAAGAGATCATTTCCTGTCGCGCGTGTTTACGCCCGCACGTGCGTCTTACACGCTCTCATGAATTAACTCGTCACAATCTCTACGACTCATATGGCTGTCCATTATGTATGATGGTGTAAACATTAACGCTTTCTACACTCATAGCCCCACAGTAGGATTTTCTCCTGTGTCATGTACACACAATGTTGAATTCACTAACACCCAGAACAGAAATCTAAACTCATCATTCACATTTCTGTCTGGAGATCGAACCCGGGATCCATTGCGTGTCAGACCGGTATAGTGATCGCTTCGCCATGCGGGTAGTATGCAAGTTGTGAGCCTGAACGCGCGTATCAACGTAATCACGCGTGATAGGAAACCCGCCCTAAAACCCTAACAATGTTGTACCCGTGACCCTGAACACGCGTATCAGCGTAATGACGCGTGATAGGAAACGCGTCCTAAGGCCTTAAAATGTTCTAACCACACAGGCCACCAGTGGAGGCCCTGTCGGGGCGCGCGGAGTGCGTGCGCGAGTGCTGCGCGGAGTGCTGGGCGGAGGACGCGGCCGCGCGCCCGGACTTCAAGCAGGTGCGCGCGCGACTGCGACCGCTGCGGAAGGGCATGTGAGTGCAACACTAGCTTCGACGTCAACCCGTTACTGACCCACTGCTGGGCACGGGGCTTCTCTCAGGATGAGTTTTAGGCCATAGTCCACCGCGCTGGCCAAGTGCGAATTGGTAGACTTCACACACCTTTAAGAAATATTTTTTTTAGAGAACTCTCAGATGTGCAGGTTTCCTCACGATGTTTTCCTTCGCCGTAACGCAGTGATAATTAAATACTAATATACACATCACGTGCCTGGGATTCGAACCTCGGACCCTCGATTGAAAGGCCGAGTTTCAACCATTAGACTATCACTGCTTACCATCATTTAAAAGGTGGTATAACCAGTATAGTTCGACCGGGCAGGTACCACCGCCACACCTATATCTAACGTGAAGCCATTCTTGCGTTTCGTCGGAAGGGTGTTGTTGCAGGCTCACTTATATATAAGGCGACCAATACCATTTCGCATAGGGTTACCAATATTGCGTCGACACAATCTGGGGGCACGGCAGTGCCCCTGACAAGTCAAGCAATATAGTATTTTTCAAAGTAAGCTATAAAAATATCGTAGGTACGCGTATAAAACATGTAGTATTGTATGGAAAAAATATAACATGTACTTTACAAAAATATACTCATTTTAATGTAAAGCCGCGTTCATAAATTTCGGATTTGGAACTGATAATTTCTTTGTTAAATTTCGGTGCCGAAAATATAACATTTTTGCGTTATTTATTCAATAGTACATAGTACGCAAACCCGAAATATAGTAATACGATATATTAATGTAAATTGGCAACCCTACCCTCACATCTTCCTTTTCCTTCCTCTTCTAAAAGAGTGTCCCTCTGGTCGACGCGCTATGTAACTGCTTTAAGAGTCACGTAACGTGACCACTAAAGCACAGCTGATATTTTATACGTGTACCTACTATTCGATTGTAACCCAAAAAATAAGTACCTATATCCATTCCAAAAAGTAGATATCTAGTATAGTTAATTACCAACAATGAATAAACTCTAATAAACTTGAACAATTAAATGAGCACGAGCAAAACATACCTTGTTTATCGATGAACTAATCAAACTAGAAGGGACTGTAACTTAACTACCAAGGTTTGATAAAAATCAAACATCGATTTAATTTCGAGTATGCCTATCATTCAAATACGACATAAACATAAAGGTACAACATACCTACGTATATAGGTACAAGTTAGTAGTTACATCACAAGTGCGTTCGTCTCAGAAAAGTTTAGTTCCATTAATTACGACTATAGATAACGTCAAGCCGTCTCAATGTTTTTGAACGACGGCCAAATAATGTACGTTTTTAACGATAAGTATTCGCCATGCCCTATTTAAATTTCCAGGAAACCGAACATTTTTGACAACATGATCGCAATGATGGAGAAATATGCGAACAATTTGGAAGCGTTAGTCGACGAACGCACGGACCAGTTGCAGGAGGAGAAAAAGAAAACCGGTAGGTGCGCTTAATACAATTTATGTACCACGGTAACGCACTTAATACAATTTATAAAGAGTGCGTGCCGCTGATAAGTATCATTTTAAAATACTCTCACAATTCAATAAGATATACACAGATCACCAGCTTCTTGGCACTTAACCGCGTGAAAGCCGGGGCGTTAAAATATAATTGGGACCTTTTGGAACGTTTTGCAAAAAGATAACGTTTAATGATAATTAAATATGTCGGATGAAAGGAACATTGTAAAAAGGTAAAAGGCTCATTAAGACAAGAGATCATAAATTTTGAGAAATTTCGGGTAACTTAAGTATTGTAGAATTGAAAAGATATAAAAATACTGACTTAATATATATTACGCAATACATAATATATATTGATATTAAAACCAATGCAACGTTCAACTAATGCAATGCAAAATTTCACTAATTTAACTTATTTAACGTTGCGTGAATGAGAAACAAACCGACACACAAACACACATCCGCTCATTTGTATATATTTCTATAGATTTACAAACGTCGATTAATCTGCATTATAACGATAGTTGAATACTAATCCAGTAGTATAACGAGTTCTTGAAGCCGATATAATCGATTACATTCCTTCCTTTCAATATTTGACTCTGGTACCTACTACCTATTATGCAATAGGTTTTTAATTCTCGATTTAAATACAAACGTGACGTATATTACAAATTGTATCAGTCTAGTTAAATATATGAAGGAGCTTGAATGTGGAAGGATTCATAAAATTACTTAACATAAAAATCGTTTTAAAAGCAGATACACATAAATAATTAAAGTTAAATCTACCAGTATAATTATTTCTTATTTAGATAATCGACTTCAGCTGTTAAAGAACATTTTTCGTTTTTATAATTATAGTGCATTTTTAGCAGTAGATTTCATGGAATCAATTTTGATTAGAGAAGTTTCCACCTTTCAGCTCCGTGGTTAGACTAGCTTCGTGGTATTATAAAAACATTGCTACAGATATATAGATATACCTGACTAAAAAGAAAAAGCTGAGAAGTTTACTGCTTAAAGAAATAACACTTTATTTGGATCGGAAAATTACTAAAAAAACCGAGTAATCTGTAAAAGAACGTCTCTAACTCTTTGATCCATAGATTTTGAGTGAATCCATTTTCCAAAAAAATGTAATTTATTTTTTATATATGTATTTACATAATAACCAAATTATATAAGATAATATCAAAAAAGTGCACTATAGAGTATCTCAATACAATACAGTCAGTACCGTCTTTACCATAAGGGCACACGGGGCCAGTGCCCAGTGCCCCATCCTCAGAGGGCCCCGAAAGACTGACTATTTTTCTCACAAAGATTTGGGGGGCGCCAAAAAAAGATTTGGCAACCAAGTTAGATATTGTTTTCTTTTTTTTTTTTTGGACGTCTGTTAGATATTGAGTTTTTTTTTTTGGTCGTCAAATTAGATATTGTAATTTGTATTTTGGTTAGATATTATCGTTTTTTTGTTTTGCCAGCTAAAATTTTTGATTTCTTTTCATTCTAAAAGGGCCCCAAATTCTTGTGTGCCC
>DWNE01001384.1:0-22262 GCA_018249875.1 Cecropterus toxeus | reverse complement strand
CTGCATATAGATGTATGGGCAGAAACAAGACTCAATCTTGTCTGGAAAAACAAGACAAACTCGTACTAATGGTACTGCAGTTAAACCCAGACAAGATCAGAGATTTACCTGAAAAGACATAATACATAATGTTGAAATCAAAATCAAATCACCTCATTACTTTCGAATGCGTACATCCTCTTTCCCTTCAATTTCTGCCGGAAGCGATTTTCGTGGTAAATATTTTCATAATCTTTGGTTAACACTGTCTTTAACGTGACGTAACGTAATTCTTTACGTGAAAATTCTGTTTTCAAGATTTAAAAATTTTCACTTTTAATTTATGAAGTTAAAAAATGATACAGGCCGACATATTAAAAGAAAATGAGCGTGTTATTTTATTTTAATGTTCATTACCGGCCGACGTAACTATTCTTGTTCAACAAATTGTTAACAGTTTTAATTATTTTGGAAACGCTGAAGACGAATTTTGTTTTCATTTCATCGTAAAACGAGTCCTCATACAGCTGTGCCACCGGAGGGGAGGGAGGGGGGGTTAGGTCGGTAAAAATCACACATAATCAGATGTGGATCCCACGGCATCGGGTACCTTTTGAAGGTTTCTCCCTCGTAACAAAAAAAAAGTATTTACAAGTATATAGCCAAAATGTCTTGCGAGATATATAAATGTATGTATGTATATGCTTATTCGATCGTTATTGTGAATAAGTGAGTCAATAAAACACAATTTATCGTAATATCGCGGTCAAGCGCTAAATTAAAAATCAATACACGCTGATGAGAGGTTGTTACTAGTAAACCGTTTATTTGTCACTGGCAGTTAATTTCTTTTCAAATATATAAAGCCAAAAATATATATTTACAACGTTTGTTCAGTATGTGATGTTAAAACAAGTAATTCTGGTAAAATTATTAAAACAAAAAAAAAAACAAAAGTAGAAATAGACTTCAATGTCACCAAAAAACAAAAAAATAATATAAATATATGTTGGTTTCTTACATACACAGTACATAGTGCATAGTCCCGAAGTCGGCGCTCATATTTTTGTAGGACGTAGATTCGTTGTTGTATACATTAGTCGTTGAACGTTGTTGTAATCTAACAAAATAGGTTGTGAATCTTCATTTGGTACTTCTTGTTGTCTTCTTGTTGCCTGTAAAGTCGGTTTACTGACGATAGATGAACGTGACAACGTCATAAGAAAATACTGATGCAATGGTAGCATTTTTCAAGAGAAAATATTATTATTGTATAGTAGCTGTCCACGCGGACGCATTGCTCACTCAAGTAGGATCGAGACAGATGTCGAACGTTGCCGAACGCGGAGGCCGATTGTGCCTCTTTTTTTGTGCCCAGAAGACTTTGGAAAAGGGCGACCCTCTTACAAAAGGGCGGTGGTGAATGCATTACGCATACCAATGCGGCCGTCCGCATTGGCTATGTGGGAATCACTTGACTAAGAAAAGGGACCTAAGTATACCCACTAAACACCACTGGAGGGGAGGTTGGCTTTGGCCTTAAGGGCCTTTAGCCTTGTGCCTCTTTGTCGCTCGTTCCGCGCTCTCGCATGCACTTCAAGCCTTAAATGAAACGCCTCAGAGCGAGGTAACGCCGCATAAGTCAATGTTTTTTGGTGCGTTCAGCCGGCTCCATCGAATTATAAGACGTTGTCACGTCAAATAAAACTCACACCCAAAACCCGATCTTAAAATTAGCTCTAAAAACAAAAGTCAAAGCTATCCTTCGAAAGCGAAAGCTTTGACTATCAAAATCTATACGCAGACTTCCAATCAAAACCTAATTAATCACTACTCTAAAATACCTATTTGTAACATAATTTGGACACAAAATATCATAACAAAGCCATTTTTCATCGATCTAAGTGCCACAGAACGACTTTACTCTGTTTTATGTCGTAATTAAGATTCTAGTGCCCATTAACAAACCTATTACTGCATGGGACGACGTAAACGACCCAGAAAATGAGCTGTTATTAATTCGGGATTTATTTCTCTATATAAACGCTACAAAGCATCAGCTGTGAATATCTTATTTTCACACGACGTAGGCAATGTGTGACGGTCTGTAGGTGGGTGTGTGCGTGTGTATATGTGTTTATATATCAAGGTATTTCTATCATTGACTTAAATATAAATAATAAAAAATATACAACCC
The DNA here is from genome assembly GCA_018249875.1 of Cecropterus toxeus. NCBI lineage: Eukaryota > Metazoa > Arthropoda > Insecta > Lepidoptera > Hesperiidae > Cecropterus > Cecropterus toxeus. The sequence continues at coordinate 20,086 of DWNE01001384.1, read as the reverse complement.
GATCCAATTATTTATGTATTTAAAAATCTGTCTTATAAAGAATTATAAAGGATTTATTCCAAATTTTTCTTTTTATAATACTGTAGTGGTAAAGGACCATGCTTCCACCTCATAGTAAGTAGTCGCTGCCGTCCAAGGAATATCTATATGTGCAACTGTAAACAAGCCTCATGTTCATTCAAATTTAAAGCAAGATACTGGAGCTATCTTTTATTAAAAACAATTAAAAAAAGAGATATTATACAAACAAAAAAGACAAACCCGCTGAGTTTCTTGCCGGATCTTCACAGTTGCGGTCGTGTTCCGATCCGTGGTAGTGTAAAAAAATATTGTAACTGACAATTTGTTGACCCTCGTAGGCCTATGCAAAATAAAGACACTTCATATCTTTTCATTTTACAAGTCCATATAGAACATAGGTTCTGCCTGAAGCCAATCACAGTTTTGTCGTCACTCCTGCAGACGGAGATAAGCTTCTGAAGTAAGTCTATCAGTACCCACTTCGGGCAAACCTCAAGAACTAATTCACACTAGAAATTGATATGGTAGTGGTACTTCCCGGTCGAATCATACTGACTCTATCAGCCCCGAAGTTTGTTTTTATTATCTTTACATTTCCATGGTAGAGCTTTAACAACAGCGCCACCTTAAATCTAAATTAACATATAAATTGCATCAATAGGAATATTACCAAAGTTAATGGAGCTTATAGCAACATTTTCTATGAAAGAAAACTTGTTTTTCCTGTCATCATTTATTATACCATGCGATTGGTTACCTATCCTATCGCGTGGTGGTACTACTACACTACTCACTACTCTCGCTTCATATAGTCTAAAATGACGGCTAACTTATATGTATGGTGACCATCTCAGTCCTCGGGAGTAGCAACGCATCTGTGACAGACTTCAGATAGAACCCCTCTTCTATATGAAGTCGCTTACAAGTGTCCACGGGCGGCAGTAACCACTTACGGTCAGGTGGACTGCGGGCTCGCTTGCTACTTCGATAATATTAACAAAATTTAGGAACTTTTTTACACATCTAATACTTTGAAAGCTTAAAAAAATGTATAACAAAAATAAAAAATAAACTATTGTTAAAATTTATATTTTAATTGAATCCTGAAGATTATATACCTTAATAAATAATTAAATAACGAATGTTTGACAGCATAAACCTTCATTCAGGATTGATTACTCGTCTTGAGTTAATCTCCTTAATAACTCCATATAAGTATCCGCATGCAGACGCTTTATGAAAGCAATTCATTATAAAATCCTTCCACTCGCTTTGGTTACTTACTGACTTAATGAGTATTTGATAGGTAGAATCCGTAACGTCAATGATTTCCACTGTCCACACTCCTTGGAACTCTCGGCCTCCATAAGGGGTTGCAAAGGATAGCAAAGTCTCCGGACAAAACGGCGATAGGTAACATAACCCACCTAAAAATATGTACTTACTTATGTATTATTATACCTAACTATAAAAAATATATAATATACTATATTTTTTACATGATATGGGACCCCCTTGAAAAAAGTCATGAGACCAGGAAAAAAATTCAAAACACTTCACGCAAATAGAATTTTCAAACCCTTTTAGTCCCCTTAGGAGTGGAATGTACAAAAATCCTTATTGAGTGGATACCATAAAATAAACCTTTTACCCAAAGTTTATGGTTCTGGCTTTACTAGTCTATACTTTACAATGGTTAGACAGGAGTGAATACCCTTTCGCTTTAACAAAAATAGATAAGGTAAATAGATAAGGTTAGTATTTTTATATTGACATAACTGTATCTCTCTTAACAAATTATCTCTATTGACATCGAAAAGCAGCCAATTGGTTTTTAAATTATTGTAGAGGGTCAAATAAACCGTCTTATATTTAGGTAAATACAATAAAAAAGAAAAAAGTTTTGAGTTGTAAAGAAAAAAAATTAAACTGCGTCGTTATCAAGACATTTAAAATAAGAAAAGGTATCAGACCTTAATAAGAATAACAATATTTATCATATATTATAAGTAACATAAATTATATTATATTAAAATAAATTATAGTATAATATAACATAATAAACAGCATATATCACGCGAAAAGATTGCTTTTTACAATGTTATGATTAATGTACTGTTTTAAATCTGTAATATTTTATGTAAAACTGTTTTAGTATGAGTAAGATAGTACGAATAAGCGAAATTTTAAAAATTGCAATGATATCTATAAACTCATTTCACTTCAAATCAAGCAGTGTGACCCCTAACCAAATCTGACGCCTACTATGGAACTATAATGGAGAGTATCATAAAATGGAGCTGCTTGTCGGAAATATTCTCCAGGCATTCTTCCTTCATTAGTATTCCGCGCCCGAATGAAGTTCATTGTCAAGCGTTGAACCCTAGTTTATGGGGCTTACCTGATCACTCTTCTACATTAGAATGACGTTATATTGTTTAATAGTATGCCTTTTTAACTGACTTCAAAAAGGAGGAGGTTATCAATTCGATTGGTATGTTTCTACGAACGCATCGGAAAACTATTTAACCTTTCCAGAACACAGCAGAATTGAACATTGCCGCTAAAAAGCCAAAGTAGGCGTGGTTGTCGTTTTTCCGTTCAAAATGGTACCATCTTAATTTCAATGTCTTAAAAATGTGTATATGAAGCACATAAGAAGTTATTTAGTTAGTCCTTTCGCGTAATTTATAATATATTGTATTACTATCCATTTAATTAATTAATTAGGCTTGTGATTATTAGACAAAAGTAAATACGACAAAAATATCGCGAGTTTATCCCACGCTAAAAATACACTGATTTGTTTTCCTAAGCGCACCAAAAGATATACATATAACATCAAATACAACCTCAATGTTATATGGATATTATCGTCAAGTCGACTACATACCTATTTGCCACGTCAATTTTATGAAAAGAATAAGTGATTTACAACGAAATTCAATATTCAGCCTCGAATATTTTTTGCATATCACACAAAGAAACCTTCATCGCCGTAGCATAGACACAGTCCTGGTAAGAGGGAGTCCAAAATCAACAAGCTAAACGACTTCGGCGAAAAAAGTGTCATTGTGATAAGTTTAAATTATGCTAAGACAGGCATAAATTTTGGTCACTAAAATTTATCGACGAAAAACAAAGAAAAGGTCTCTTAATTCAAGATTTCTCGCCTATGCTTAGGGAGGTCTCCCCACCTCCTTCTCTCCCCTTACATAAACCAAACGCCGTAATAAATAGACATTTCCATTATATGGATTATATACGATTCAAATTATATTTGTCACAATCCGTTAAGCCGCTTAGGATCTAGCGCGTGCTAAACAAATGGTCAAACATGCAAACATAGGTAACTTCAAGTCGACTACATACCTATTTCTCAAGTTTATTTCATAAAAAGATATGTGATTTACGACCAAATTCAATATTCAGCCCCGAACCTTTTTTGCTCATCATATCATAAAAAGAACACCAATCCATCAACGCAGCTCTATTAAAAAGTCCAAAAGCAATGACCTAAGCGACTTCGGTGAAAAAAATGTCTTATTAAGTTTAAATTATGCTAATACTGGTATAAATTTAATTGTCTCTAAAATTTATCGGCAAAAACCTAGGAAGGTCGTCTTGTTTAACGCTTTTGCTTTTTTGCCTATGCTAGAGGTGGATCAATCCTCCCACCCCCCCATTCTTATATACGCGAAGTGCCGTCATAAACAAAATATTCCATATACCCAGTAAATAAGAAGGTTTTTATCAACTGATAAAAATCCCGTAGAAGGTTACATATACCTTCGGATTTTCGAATGACTGAACATTGCTTACTTCACGCTTACAAAGTCCAAAAGTGAAAAGGACGCCATAATACTCTTTTGTAAATCAGTGTAAGGTACTTATGGTTTTTGAAGGAAAACGTCAGGACATCTTCAAAATTTTATATTTACGTGCCAAAAAATACTATATTAGCTCATATTAAATGAAAACTATATCATTTTGGTATATTTTGCTACATCTTTGAAAGTGATAGAACTCTTCGTGGTTTGGTTCAGATCACATCACAGTATCGTATATCGTATCACAGTAAGGGGTTTGTAGGGTTTGAAGGGGTACAAGGCATCCCAATTTAGTCCTAGTCGTAGCAATACAGGAGTAAAGGAAGACACTACTTCTACTACTACTACTAACGGGGACTTCTTACCCACACTGGTCTCTCTTATACTACGGCTGTATCCGCGGCATAAGGGGAGGGGATAAACGGCATAAGGAATATTCGGGTCTCGAGGGTACCCTCTTTGCCCGGGACACACGATGGGACTCGAACCCCTCGGACGATAATAATGCTTCACAACACTGAAATAATATTTAAAATATTACAATGTTGCGAGGCAATATTAAAGTAAAACCAACCCCACCGTTTAGTGGGTGGTGCGGACAAGGAAGACACTGAAAAGTGTTCTCTTGTGGGGTCGATCTCAAGCCAGGTAATACGGGGTTATGCTTCCAAAAGCTAATATGGTGGTCTTAACGAACGCCTATAAAACAAGTGTTCTTCACAAAGGCGATCGATCACAGATGAAAAATATTCTCTGAAAACCAAAATTAATAAAAAGCCTCGCCGTAGCTCTCAGACCAAACAAAACAACGAAGCGAAAAACTGCTACTATAAGGCAGATTATACTGCTGACGCAACTGAAACAACAGACAATTCATTCATTTTTATCTACGTTTACCTTCTAACTTTCTTGTACCAAAATATGAAATATTTTTTTGAAAATTTGCTTAGAAGTGACAGTTGTGAAATAAAAGAACACCATATTTATTTATAGTAGAAAATGATGCTATTAGTGTCAATGTAGTGCCGACTGGAACAAGAAACTATAAATAGTGGTTATTTCCTTCATTTACGAGCGCAACTAAATCCTTACATATATTTACTTGTGTAATAAGATGTTGCTCGGAGCGAAGATTTACGTAGCATTCGTTCTACTAACGTTGCCTGCCTCGATCCTGCCTGTTTTAGACTAGACGTGAAATTATTATTCGTAATAATAGTCTACTAACCGTTATTGGTAACCTCAGCCCCTTTCATATTATCTGAGCATGTACTCGACTCTTTTCATACAAAGAAAACGTATAATGACACACCATCGTATCGTGCACACGTGTCCAATAATTCTGATAAATCATCAGGGTTTTTATGACCGCTAATATGATGATCTTTACGAATGCCTATAGGTGTTTAAGTGTGAACCCCTTAGGGGTTGACTTTCCAAAAACAGAGAAATAGTTGTCTCATTACTTGTATCTAAAAAGACTAATAGGTACATACTATAATTTTAATTCAATACTACTTAATAATACTAATTTAATACTTATTTTTTCTTATGTATTGTAAGAATCGCTGATCTGTGTAAAATATATACAGATGTTCATGGGTTTATTTGTAACCAACTGCATGTCCGTTTCCTACTTCACTCCTACAAAAAACCCTGTAATTTTAAGGAGTTGTAAGTACCACTTAATATCAGATGTTTAAGTGTTTTCATTTAAAGGAAAAAGGGCAAAGGTGTTTTATTTTCAACTTCGCATATAAATTCTGATTCCTTTAAAAGGCATTTTATTATTCCCGACCCGTCTCAAGTTCAGTGCCAGCTCGACCCCGACCCAAATAGCCATTTCCTGTCTACGTATACAATGATTTATGACTTCACTAAAATAGATATTAGGCGAAACCCTTCTTTTATATCTTTCAATGAATCTACCATTTATCCTTAACTTTTATCGATCGGGTGAAGTTCTGGCAAAAACTCTTTTCTAGCAGTAAATTACTGCTGACTTAATGCTAAGTTACTACGTTTTCGATTCTTGGTAGTTAACTATTGATGGTTGCAGTTACTGGGTTGTTTTTTAAGCTTGACAGTGAACTTAGAGCGAAAATCTTTTAAATTAGAGTACTAGCGGTTACTAGTACTAGTATTAAACTAGTTGTGCCCCGCGGTTCCACCCGCTACTACATAAACAAACAGATACAGCGTGATGTTATATAGTCTATAGCCTTTCTCAACAACGGGACAATACAACACAAAAATATTTTTCAATTCGAAATAGTAGTTTCTGAGATAAGTGCGTTCAACCAAACAAACTCTTCAGCTTTATTATATTAGTATAGATTAACTCCAGATAAAATTGCAGTACTATTTAAAGTTGGTTGCGTTAATAGTGTGTGCCAATGAAATCTGCATATATATGTACATACAAATATACGCTAGAAAAAAACTTTTAACAATAAATAGAAACAGTCACTTCAATGTCACCAAAAAGCAAAAAAATAATTTAAATGTATGTAGGTTTCTTACATACACAGTACATAGTACATAGTCCCGAAGTCGGCGCTCAACATATTTTGTTAGATTAAAACGACGAATCTATGCCCTACAAGCATATGAGCAAAAAAAAAAAATACAGACGAATTGAGAACCTCCTCCTTTTTGGAGTCGGTTAAAAACATTGGCCTTATTCGTAAAAAGTCGGGTAAATACATGCAGATGGTACTCGTACTTAAGTTTGGGACGTGCCGTTTATTTGCCCGTTTGTTTGTCACATGTGTAACAAATGTCCTAAGTTCACAAGATATTTCATTATTCTGGACCCATCTCAAGTTCAGTGTCAATTAAACCTTGACACGAATAACTTCCTGGCTGCGTACACAAAGACTAGGTATTACCCGATACTTTGTCTGCAGTTTATTACAGATTGAAAACAACTTAGCTGACTAAATCTTTCGCCAAAACTGGCTTACTTAGCGTACATAAACGATTATCAGTACATATAATCAATAGTATATTATATAGTTATGGTATAGTTATGGTAATTTTCAAAATGATGTCTCGGATGGAGGTCTGAAGTGACATTTCAGGGGTGAATTTCTGACTTTTTAAGTTTTAAATATATTAGAGCTTTGATAATTTCTTAAATAATAATAATAAAAAAGGTTAGCTCTCATACTTGTAAATATTTTATCCGACTGTATCAGAGGGAGGGTACTTAATATTTTTCGAGCGTACATACGTATGTTTGTGTGTACGTGAATTTTGTTGTCAAGTTTTGTTTGTCAACGCGCTACAGCCCAAACCGCTTGACGGATTGTGACATAACACAGACCATTCCAAATATGTATATACATATATGTATGCCATCAAAACAATTCTGTAAAAAACGAAGTCTCGCAACTCAGTTTTTCAACCGTAAAAAGTTGTGAGATCCTTGTAATACCAAGTCGGTTGATTTATTTAGCCTCTACTTAAGGGGCCTTCTGACTTAAGTTATTACGTAACTTATTATAATATCAATATTAAAAATCTTTCACCTTTTAAATAAATAGATCGACTTGGCCATCGCATGAATAGATTGTTTAACTATCACACAGCACTACGGGCCAGCAACCTGGTTTCACACCAAAGTCCTTTCAAATCGATGTGGAATGATCTTTAAGTTAATGGGCCTGAAATTGTAATGGCTAACTAGAGTATTGGTGATTTGGTTGCATTAGATTCCATCTCCACTTATGTACATACAAAATGTATACTATATAATGACATACATCATAAAGTAAACCATTTTATACCTACCTTCTAGCGACATTTAATTATAATAGATAATAATTATTAACACAAATTAAGTACAAGATAGTGAAAACAGAAGTAATTAGTTTAAACAATATATACTTTTTGCAGCAAAAATTAATTATACGAGTAATTGGATATGAATATAGAGATATGGTATTTTAGCCAACTTATTGTAAATTTAACCAACACTTAAATGTTTTTGATAATATTGTACTTGTGTACTTACGAAACGTAACATTACCTACCTCCTGACGCAGTCGGGTAAACATGTCCCTGGATTTACCAAGCACCCTGTACATAAATACCAATGTAGTATTAATACACTTAGTCCACAGAATTGCTAGCTTGAACGATATGTAGTTACTGAGTACTTCTAAGTATACCATCAACATCTGGGCATGTACGCCAGAGTAACCTAACATGCCGGAAGCCGGAAGTCAATAGAGCCTTCCGGTCAATGGAAGCTGATTAAAAGGAAATCTGCGCCAGTTCTGACCGTCTTCTTACTGATACGCTAAAAGCGATTTATACAAAGATTATATTATTCTATAACCTATATGTTTTGGGTATATTTTATAATACTAGTAACATCGTTGAAAACAAGAACACATAAAATCTGACTGCTTAAAACAAAATTTTTGTTCATAATGATAGGTATATGTTTAATTTAACGCTTGTATGAGCTTTTGTCAAAATAGTCAAGTAAAATTATTATAATATATGCATATATCTTTGGATTGGTCTATTTACTATCTTTCATTTGATACCCATATTGTCGTAATAGTAAAAAAACATCCATCCCCCCCCTTTTTCCTATGATTCAAGCGCCATTTTTAAATTTATAAAGCCTGTGTCACTCTGCAAGCTGAGACAATTCTAATGATATGTCACACGTCACAATCCGTCAAGCCGTTTTGTCTGTAGCGCGTGCCAAAGAAATTGACATACATATAAACAAACGTACATACTTAGTCCTTCTAACGCGGTCGAGTAATAAAAATGTAATGGTAATACCTGACTTTTATTTTATCTTACGCGATTAAAAATTACTTAATAAAGTCATTTAGTTTTAGTAAGGTCATTATATCTTGATTAATCGTTGTGTCTACGTCCAACTATCTATTATCTGAACGTGAATTAGAACAAGCTCCTTTTGGAACAGTAATAAGATTTCTGGTACATTAATCTTCTCTTAACTGGCGTTTACATGAACCAGATGCGCCAGTGATAATGTCTCATGAATTAATTATGCCTAAACTTTTAGACACGCTAAGGCATCATTGGAAATTATTTTTCTATTCCTTAATAAAATTCCAACAATTCGTTATCTTAAATCCTACACTAAATTGATAAATATTCTATCTATATGCTAATATATAAAAATGAGATGGTGTGTATTGTGTGTTACACAATCACGCGAGAACCACTGGTCCGATTTACATGAAATTTTGCAAGGATGTAGCTTATTTAAGTAGTCAGTCTATGGACTACTTTTGATTTAGATATCTTTTGCTATTTAAAGATGGCGACTATTTTAGTAACGTCATTATACCCTTTGGCTTTATATATGACATCGACATTTAGTCTTCTATCCGGAAGGTGGTTGTAACTTTTCATGTACCTCCGACGGTTAGCGAGTAAAACCTAATTTTTTTGTCACGTAACGAAGCATGGATACTTCAGCTAGTATAATATAGATCGGCGATTCCCTAAGTGTTCCACGTGGACCCCCAGGGGCCACGAGGGAGTCAACGGGGGTCCACGTTAGCGTGCAATAAAATGGACGTCTACAAGTTGCTAGTAGGGGTCCATTAATATTTATTATTAAAATTAACTGGTTTGTCGTAGGCCACTTAAAAAATATGGTTCCGGTGGAAATCCTTTTTTTGATCGCCGAGTACCTTTTGAAGGAAAATAAATTAAAAAAAAACCGAGGTCCACCGAAACCAGATTTTTTTAAAGAGGTCTACGAGAAAATATAGTTTGGGAACCTCTGATATATCTTAACGAAACTTTTACATTTTTCCATTACTAAATTATTATTATGAAATTTCTTGCTTTGAAAGTACACTAATTTATCTTTGAATCAGTAGTACTAAAAAGATGTCAAAATCTATCAACATTAAAAAAGAACATATTAGAAAAGCTATAGTTCCGAAAGCCTTCGATATTGGTCCTGAAAAAAATTTCTCTTTTCTGAAAATTGACATTTTCAAAAATTTTATAACGACCCTTAACAACGTTTTAAATATTAACAGTAGGATAGGTATCTCAGGAAAAAAATAGTATTTCTTTACGATACATTTTTTCTACAGCCGACTTATTATAACTTGGACTAAGACGATATAGCTTCCCTATATTTTTCAGGCAACTTTTTTACCGGCCTATTTTTATATAGGAAACTACTGATCTTGAAGTCTCATAAAAAATAGTAATATCCTTCATACTCGTATCTCAGTACGAGTGGCAACCCTAACTTGGAGTATCATGTATATTTTCGTTTTTCCCTTAACATATAACAAATTTAGTAAAAGCAAGACGGTATTTCTAAAGAAACGTACGTATGAAAGGGAACTTTCTCGTACCTATGGAATGTTTTCCATCTCATTTGTCATCCTGTTAGATGACTCTTATTCAAACAAGTTTTTACATTACGCTTCGACAATTTTCTTTTGATGGTTATCCTCGCCATACTCGTAAATCGAAAGTAGACAAACAAACCCTGGAATTGCACCCTTCCTTTAACTCTACATTTTTATATTTAACCCTAAGGATAAGGTAACTAAACTACCCAATAGTAGGTATTAGTAGTTTATTACCCAACTGCGTCAGACGGAGAGTAATGTTTTCGAGCGTATGTATGTATGTTTGTTTGTACAGCCCAAACGGCTGTCTTATGACATATCCTTAGAATCGTCTCAGTTTGGAGAGTGACATTCATTTCTTATTTACGTTCCAGCTATTTTTCTAAGACCCCATACCGAAAGGGTGCATTCGGAACCGAAACTAAGACTGCTATCCGTCTGTCAGTCACAAGAGGCAGGGCTGTCTTAAACTATGTTGGGGCCCTTGGGCACACAAGAAATTGGGGCCCTTTCAGAATGAAAAGAAATCAAATTATACATTTTTTTTTCACTATGATCTGCTTTATATGGGTAATCAAATAAACTAGTCACAAAAATTAAGAGGTATTAAAAAAATCTAAATATTCAAAACAAAACCGACAATATCTAATTTGACGACCAAAAAAACGACAATATCTAACTTTACGACCAAAAAAAGACAATATCTAACTTGACGATCAAAAAAAGGGAGAGAAATAGTCGGTCCTTCGGGCCCCTCTGAGGATGGGGGCCCTGAGCACTGGCCCCGTGTACCCTTATGGTAAAGACGGTATTGACAAGAGTATATTTAAATTACTTGAACCGGTAGATATGTAGACACATGCTACTATAACAAGAAACAAAAAAATACAAGTTACGAGTAAATTAAGTGAGTTCCATACATGAAATATGTATGTCTTTACGCTGTTTTTCGTTGTTTTTGCTCATCTATGGCACCCTTTGTATGCTGGTTCGACTTGCACTTGACCGGAAAGTGAAAACGGAACCCTATCTCGAAGACTTCGCTGTCCGTCTGTCTGTCTGTCCCAAGCTTGTATCTCATGAACCGTGATAGATAGACACTTGAAATTTTCACAGATGATGTAATTCTATGGCCACTATAAAAACAAACGCTAAATATTTGTTAGTATAATAACAATAGTGTTTTTTTTTGCCGCTTTTATAATTACGGAAGCCTTATTGACTCACACTTGACCGGTTTTTAATGTATAACAAAAATATGCTTTAGTTTAAACGAAATTAACTTGTTCCATCAACTTTGATTCGTAACGACAATGTTGAATTCATTAATGTAAATATATGAGAACCTTTAGGGAATACCCTAGGGGTAGCCTTTCACGAATCGAATTGCTAAGAAATAACAGGCATAGATTAAACCCATGTTTGGAACTCTTTGTTCAATTTTGGTAATAAATAATAAGATATTATTTCAACGAATAGTATATGTAATACATACAGAATATTTCAACTATGACAAATCCGATTAAAGCTAATAACAAAATATGCGAAAAAACAAGTTACATGGCCGATTTTGATAAAAACTTAATTAATATACTTAATTTGTGTCATTAGTTATAATACTAAATTTGTGTCATTAGTTTGTCAAAAATATACATTTTCTTAGATATGAATCTCAAACCGTAGTTTTTATTTTTAAATAGAAAAAGCATCGATATTATTCAAAATATTTATCGCTTAGTCATGATAGATGAAAAACTAAAAGAATGGGAACATTTTTTAAACATACGATGCATTCAGTTTCAATTTTCTCCTGACTACATGAAATGAAATGTCTTTATTTTGCTACCTAGACCTAAGAGGGCACTTACAAATTTCCAGTTATAATATTTTTTTACACTACCACCGGATCGGAACACCACCACAAGTGAGAAGATCCGGCAAAAGATTCAGCGGGTTTGTCTTTTTTTGTTTGTATAGTATCTTTTTTTCTAAACAATGACACGAGGGACACAAAACATTCGTTGCAAGTTTCAGCTAATTTCGCTATAATCAGCAAATTTTCATGGGCTCCGAGGTTCCAATATAATTTTTTCAGACTTGTCCAACATATGTATATATTTAATTTGATTTAATCGTACAGGAAACCATCTTAAGTTAACTCGCATGAGAATTGCTGAAGAACGATTATCAAAAGTTACTTCCATCTCAAAAGCTCTACTTGACCATCGTTAAGAATTAAGATATCTTCAGAAGAACCCTTCTTTTTCTGAGTGAAAAACGGTTCCAACATCAACAGTTGAACAGTTGGTCTTAAAACAACACTCGAATCAAAAATTAATAAGATTTGTGTTGCGCAATTGAATTTTCATTCCCAAAAAGTATTGTATACAAAGAACAATGAAAATTTCGGCATTGCACTAGCTTATCCGGTTACCCTGATTTATTTTTAGACGCGACCTCTAATACCTGATCAATATTCCGCGACACTTTCGCTATTGTCTCAAAAAAGGGACACTGCACGTGATGTTTTTGTTTGATAGAAAATACCATACAGATTTCGGGCCTTCCATTGTTGCGAATATGATGGCCATTGTGAATAATTTATTTGGGACATTCCGACATATTTTATTAGTTATAATCCAGCCAACTACATCTTTTTGATGTAAAACATCTATAAACGCAGTGAAACCTGATTGTTGACGTGGCGATGCTTGTCTTTATTTATTTTAGCGCCATCTATCACACATTTTCGAAACTTTTAAGTGTCGAACAAAAGTAAGCGGGCTGCGGTGTTAGTTCGATTTCTTTATATATTTATTTAATTAACATTATTATATGCTTAGGCAAACATAACAGAATTTATCTAATTAGTTTGTCTAGCTTTCTAGCTTCGCTAAATAAATATGATTATTTATTTAGCGAACCTGCGTAGCCGTCCTGCGAAGTACGGCTCTTGATGTCTAAAAAACATCTATTGTTTGGTTCCTAGCCACCAAATCGTTAAGCAGTGCCATCGCTTTATTTAAAGAGGACTCCTTCACAAACAAGAGCCTACATCTAGGTGTCGCGAACAGTTTCCTTCGTCGCGACCATACGCGATCAGCTCAAGCACTGAGGGATTATACAGTATATTTAGTATATTTAGTTATATTTAGTGCGTGGTACTGTTCGTAGATGGCGTTATTTTCACTATTCCTGTCGTAATCTTGTCTTTTACGTAGTATCTTAGTAGTACGAACGATGTTTCACATCTCCCGCGTGTCTCGTGACGACATTCTAAATTCTATTTTTTATGTCTAAAGATATACTTATATGTATGTACTTTAATAAATAAGTGTATGTGTGGGTGCAATTTACACACGACAGGAGCGAAACTTATTAACAATTAATAATATAATATTTTAAAGTATAAAGATATTCAGGCTTTTTCAACAATTGATTGAGTAATCATTGCAAATGTGGGCTCATATGCGGACATCTTATTTCGCGTATACCCAAATTGAGCTCGTATACAGTATACGAAGTGAAATCATTAGTGTGATTCAGAAACGGGTACAGCGCCATCTAGATGTAGCACCGATAACTGTTTTCGTAACGCATTTTCATTTCGTCTAGTTTCAAATCACAACGATTGTAAACAAGTTTCATTTCAAAATGTACATATCATATAAAATCAGAATCAAAATGTTTTATTTAAAGTAGATTTTTACGCCGACAAATAACCTTCCATAACTTCGCATGGCCTGAAATGGAAAATTCATAGTCGATTTAACAAATAATTATTTTCCAACCGATACAAAATTAATGACATATCCCTGATTATAGGGATATACCCTTTATCTCGGGAAAAGCAAATAAATCCTAAATGGGGATTGGACTGGACATGACATTTTGACCTTCTCGCATTATTTGTGGCAATGGAGCCCTTTTCAGCCCTTCTGTATGTACAGGTAAAGCAATAAATGTTGGGAAATTTATAGTTGTAACAATGTTGAAGCTTTGTGACCAATAAAGTACTCGTGAATCCTTCGTAGATTTATATATGAAATCGTATCTTTTAATTAAATGTGGCAGATATGGCCTATATTAAAAAAAAATCTCTCAATATGCCCAAATTTTGAGTTCGGTCAGTTTGGTTCACTGTGCAATATATGTTACTTATTTAATTTATTAATTAAATTAACAGTCGCATTTGATTGTCAGCACAAATAAATGCGTATAGTTGTCATAAAACGCCGTTAAACAAAACTAGTATTTGTAGGAAACATCACATTATTTGTACAAGTAAATTGTGCTATTCTTACTAACAATTTAAAAGCGAAATGTTTTGTATATGTATATAATTATGTTTGTTACTCTTTTAGGCAAAGTTTTTTTTGTTTTTAGGTCTGATTTCGCTGAAATTTGGCACGCAAATAGTTTATAGCTTTGATTAACACATAGATTACTCATTATCATGGTAAACGTTACTCAAGCAGGCAAAGCCGTGGGAATAAGCTAGTAGTGCTATATTTGTGATGTCCTGCCACCGCAATAGCATGGTAACCCTGTTGCATAAACGATAATGGAATCACAACACTGTCGAAGCGTCAATGTATACGATTATATTTGAGTACGCGTAACACATTTTACCTCATTCAGTAATATGATTACTGTACCTACTAAAATTAAAATCGGTACAATAACACAAAGAGGAATATTGTTTGTTTATATATATGGTAAACCAGTAATGTAAGAAAAGGTCTCTGGGATTACGGGTTTATTGCGTTTACTCAAAACAATAATTGATAAAGTTTTCGCTTATCATTACAAAGTACATTGCAAGATATGGCCAAAAACGTAACCTATATCCTATCCTAACCTAACCTAAACGTAATAATACATATTACTCCAATCTACGGGCAAATAAGTATAAGTACGTATACTATGATTGCCAATAATACGTCAATGGGATAAATATAATATATAATAGTAATAAAATATCTATTATTTCATTAGTTATATTTATAATGCGGAAAACATAACATATTGATTAAATGACGCGTAACTTTTACGACCGCCGTTTTAGGATAAGTTATTAGTTAATTTTTGGCGCGCAAGTCGGCAACTATTGGTTAACAATGTTGTATTGTGTGTCTAATTTTAGATCAACAGCCATTGTTTGTGCTAATAGCACCTGGTTGCTAGCTGACCTTAGTTTTGTGGACCGTGATTTTGCTACGGAGTTTAACAGTAACAGGTAAGTCTACATGAAGATTTTATAACATACTAACTTTTGCCCGCGCCTTCGCCCGCGTTAAAAAGTATTAAAATTGACAAAGTTTCATACAAATTTTCATTCCCTATTTTATCCTCTTGGGGGTAGAATTGATCAAAATCCTTTCTTAGCGGATGCCTACGTCATAGCATCTACTTGCATGCCAAATTTCAGCCCGATCCGTCAGTGGTTTAGGCTGTGCGTTGATAGATCATGTGATATGTCAGTTAGTCACCTTTGAGTTATATATATTTAGACTAGCTTATAACCGTCATTTTTTTGCAACAATAATGAGTATCCTGTGTTAGTTCAAGTTATAAACTATCTGTGTGCTAAGTTTCAACGAAAAAGCGAAAGTAACAAACGTAGATCGTAAAAAATGAAACGCAACTACAAACTTCCCTAAAAATCAAAACATTTATTTGTTTTCAAAAATGGAAATTTTTTATTAGATCACATTAACTTCCACCGTGCAATATTATATTAGGCTGAATCACGACGTAAACGTTAATGGACACAGCGTTAGGGAGACATACTTAACCGAGACTTTCCAACTTAGTCCTCAAGGGTAGCGACACATTTATGGTAAACCTCAGGAAAGACTAATGTCTAACCTGGGCGGCGGTGTCCTGTTATCATCAGGTAGTCCGCAGGCTCGCCTGCTACATCTATATCATGAAAAAAGTAAAGCAACATCCGATGCCGGTCAAAGGCAAGTTTTAGGATGAGATGATCGAGATTCAAGTATGGCGACCCCTAGAAATCGACACAATCTTTGACAAATATGTCACTGCAGGATGCAGGATATAGAAAAAAAAATATATTTTTATGCCCTCTGAGACTTAGCGCCCTGACAACAACAAACATAGGCCGGAGTATGGAGTTAAGGAATGAAAAACTTGAGGTAGAGGTTAAAAGAGTATTATTATACCTAGTGCGTAATGCAGAAATGGCAAACTTCAATATTCCTAAACTCTATACTGATTAGGCTGTGCGATCTATTATTATAATGATAGATGATACGAGTATGTTACCTATTCAGTACAAACTCTTAACATTACAATTTACATACAGTTATAACTAATTTTCTTCAGTAATGAATTAATGAAACAAAATTCAAATGATATATATTATAACAAAATAAATATTCTTATTGGCGACGTTAAAAATATTTTTTTGCCTTCCCCCGACCGATCAGTCGACCATAATCGCCTGGTCGGTTGCCCTTGATAAGTAAGTAGGTACGTACCTTCTTCTAAAGTTACTCTAATGAACCGGGAAGCCTACTACATGGGAGACAACACGTAGCAAAAACAAAATGATGCTATAAGAAAACTCCACACGACTTCCGTGCCTTATATGTAAACATTGACGCAAAATGTCATCTGAATGGACCGTGGAAGGATCAATGAGACTATCTATCACTAATAATTGTAATGGATACTATTTGTAAGCAAATGCTTGTATTGTTTGGGTTTGTCTGTAAGAAAAATATAGGTATAAGCGGAAGTGAACAACATGGAGGCTTAATGGATAAGTAAAGTTCCTTAAAAAAACCGGCCAAGTACTGGTCAGACTCCCGTCTAAAGGCTCTGTATCTGAATCTGTCTATCTTTTTGTATCTACAAGAAATCGCAAAAACATCACATGCGTTGAATGGGTGCCTCTTAAATATTTATTTTATTCTATTTTTGTATTTGTATAATTGTATTGTATATTGTTATAGCGGCAACAGAAGTACGTCATCTGTGAAAATTACAACTGTTTAGCTACCACGGTTTATGGGGTACAGTCTGGTGACAGACAGACGAAGAGACGGAGAGACGGACAGCTTAGTAATAGGGTACCCTTTTACGGTATCCTAAAAAATAATGTTGTAAGATTTTATGGAATAAAAGTAACAACTGTAGGTAGCATGCATTTCAGTTCATGGTAATTGTCTACTGCTCCCTATGCAGATAAAAGTGTGGTGGACTAAGGCCCCCGGCAACAGGAAAGGTTCAATTATGCGGAACCACATCCATTTCTTTATAAGACTGAAGTAGTAAACTAGAACGCAGTCCATCTCACGGTAAGTGGTCACTGTCAACCATGGACATCTGTTAACCATTTGGTAGAAGATAAAGGAAGGTAGAAGAACGTTTTAAGGTGGTAGAACTCTTCGAGGTTCGATTCCACAGGCTCCACGTCCACCGCACCTATTTCTGTCTAATAACAGTAGTGTTAATCACTACTGTGTTCTAGTCTGAAAGGTGTGCTCAGGGAAGTATAAGTACCTAATGAAAGGGTTCCAACTAAATCATCAGTGGTAGCAACGCCTCTGTGATCAGCCTCAGATAAATTTGATGCTATCTAGTTAATGATAGATGTCCATGGGTGGCAATGGCCATTTACCATTAGGTGGACTGCATTAAAAAAATCATACAGAACGGGAGTTCTATTTGAAATCAATCCCTAATGAATAGCTACTTCTCAAGCAAGTCCAAAAGTAAGCCGGTAAAAATACTTTAGTTCATGAATTCCAAAACATTCCGACTTCAAAGAGCCCACCGATTAGTACGAAAGAATTTACACAAAATAAAGATTAAGTGTTTTTTCTTCCCTCCTTCGATGGCTTCGTTGGTTTTTATCCAGTTTCTTTACGACGCATAAATCTAGCGGGTTTAGACACCTTTAGAATCTAATTTACTACGAAAACGTGAGAGCCTAAGAAACCAGACAAAAAACGCTTTCTACACTCACGAAAGAGAATCTTTACAAAATCGTTAGTAGGAATGAACTGGAATTTGCACGTACAGTTACAGGCATCATCGTCAACCCATTATTGTCCCACTACTGGGCATGGGTCTTCTCTCAAAATGAGTGTTTTAGGCCATAGTCCACCGCGTTGGCTTAGTGCGAATTGGTAGACTTCACACACGTTTGAGAACTTTTTTTTAAAGAACACTCATATGTGCAGGTTCCTCATGTTGTTTTCACCGTAAAGCAGTGATAATTAAATTCTAAGTTACAGGCATACTAGTATATAAATGAGTAACACAAAAATTTTTGTTCATCAAATATACGTAACGTGGAACGGCCACTAGTTTGTTGATTTATTTACTTGTTTGTTAAAACGAATGTGAAAGTTGATCATGGCGTAACCTTTACTGTAAAATTGAGCTATAAATGGGTGTTATTGTTAGGTTTACCTTATGACGGCCCCTTGCCATCCATAAATGAAATCACAAAATTTTCCCGACTTTTTTATCCATTCTTGTCACGGCTGGTCACATTTGAGATGCGAGTACCATAATGATATAAGATTTAGTAAAGGGAGCACAATTTTTTAAAGGAGTATTTGGAGCAACTCAAACTGAACACAGAAGCGATGGACACTGTTATTAAAAGACAGAAACGAGACTCCCTAATACAAAAAGGCCTGTCTCTGCCGCTACAGCAAACCACGAAGTTCTACCACACTTGCATCTAACGCTTTTATACTGTCATCTGAAGCTCAATGAGCTATCTTTTAGTGAGACGTAAAGTGTGCATCGTAAAAAGAAAAACGTAGTGCGAAATAATATAGATTCTGTTCGCTTGTAATACTGCTTTTTATCCTGCGCACAGCCTTCCAAATTTTTGTTTTATGCCTGTTTAACAAGCATCAAGTGTCTCATGTTATAAAATTCTTTCTCGGAGAAGGAAAAGTGGTATAAAATACATTACGATTTTTGTACTCCGAAATCGGGGATTCTTTTAGCATGTGAAGATTATATTAGCTATATAGTATTATATTTTTTTATAATATGGAAATAACAAACGATGCTCATTTGCAGTCCATCTGAAGGTAAATTGACTCTGCCGTCGATGGACATCTGTAATCAACTCCGGATAAGATCTGTTTTACCTAAGTTTGGCCGCAGATGGGTTGCTACCCTTGAGGAGAATGGAACGCTACGGATAAGTATGTCTCCCTTACCACTAATGTCCGACAGAAGCTTCAGCCTCGGCTTTGGTCACCTTCGGCCGAAAAAACATCTTCGGTAAAACTTCGGCCCATTTTGGCCGAAGCCGAAGGAAACAAGTTTTTTTTCTAGCAAGCGATAAAAATGAACAAATTGTAACGAAGTGAGATGTTACAGCGCAGAAGTAAGCGCACACCGTAGTAGCCTTGCTTTGTCGTTTGAGATTGATATTCACATTATTTAGAATCGTTATCATTATCGACGAGTTTCAAAGTAATTCTAATAAGCTCTAGGTGTTGTCTGTTGAAATGGTTTTCTTATGGTTTTTGAATATTTAACTGCAGCTTCGGTCGAAGTTTGTGATAATGGCCGAATAATCGACCTCAGCGTCGGCTTCGGTCGAACATTCTATACCACATAAAACCAAACACTGTTACTTTGATGTGAAAGGATCCTTTCGTCATAAACTTGTATATTGTAAAAAATCGGTCAAGTGCGAGTCGGACTCGCGCACAAAGGGTTCCGCACCATTATCTACAATATTGAGTAAAAACACGTTTATTGTATGGAGACCCACCTTAATATATATATATATATATATATATATTAAGGTGGGTCGGACTAATATTAAGTAACATGTTAAATAAATGGTTG
>DWNE01001383.1:0-22276 GCA_018249875.1 Cecropterus toxeus | reverse complement strand
CATTACAATAAAACAATCAAGAATTACGAGCCAATTTGTTTACGCCTGGATGCAAGTTCCACGCCTTGATATATCCACGGCGACATTTGTTTTTTTTATAAATATGACATAGCAAACGAGCAAGCAGCCCACCTGATGGTAAGTGGTTACTGCCATCCATGGACCTCTGTAAGCAACTTCATATAGAACGAGGGTTCTATTTGAAGTCGACCACAGATGCGTTGCTACTCCCGAGGACTGAGATGGTCGCCTCGTATAAAAGTGAACCGGCAACCACACATATTAATGTGAACGAATATATGACTAATAAACCTATCGTATGAGGTAGAGGAACAGGTATAGGCTATCGGTATTACAAGGACAAGTTTTTGAAAACAAAAGTGACCGTGTGTCCTAGTGCTGTCATCGCTTTCCATTAATGGCAACTGTCACAAACCAGTTTCCACCGGGACTGTGTTTAGTACTAACGCTAGTTTCGATTTCGTTCTTACCTGCGTTCTAATTAGCAGTTATTTATGAGATTAAATGCATATGGGCATGCAGTTCGCATGATGGTAAGTGGTCACTGCCGTCCATGGACGTACGTACGTGAAAACAAGGGATCTATTATAAGTCATCATATATGCGTTGCCAATCCCAAGGAATAAAATGGTTGCCTCATATGAAAATGAACCGACAACCACACCCATCTACTGTAACGCAAAAAGTATTCCAGTTAGCATATTCCACCTTTAGAATTTCAATGATGTAAGGGAGTGACGTAGCTAGACAGCCTAGTGGTTGAATCTCGAGCCTCTTAATTAATTTGAATTCCGTATGAACTATCCCTTGCCATAAACAGATATTAAAAATAATCAACGAATATTAAAATTAGAATACTATTAAGTGAAGTAGACCACACATAGGTATCCTTGAGGACTAAGTTGAAATGTCTTGTTTAAGTAAGTTTAACCCTTATCACATTCGTCAAATCAGCACACAGAAATGCTTTTAACTGCTGCTACAAGAATTAAAGGTGTGTTGCACTTTGATCACCCAGGTAATATCACCTGGGTGATAAAAGGCGATTCATTGGTGTTCTTTGATCACCTGAGACATCACTTGGGTAATCATTGGCGACTTCAAGAAAATACAATATTATCATCAGAATTCATCATTTCATCATTCTACGCATCTATTTTTTGATCAAAGTAGAATACACTGAATTAAAAAGGTAGGCAGTATAACAAAGGATTCTATAGTATCAATATATCTATTGTTAATATGATTTTATATCCGTATCACAATGACATTAATACAAGTCACAAACTCCAAAACAGATATAAATAATACGTCATTAATATTGTAGTAATAGCAAAAAACTAATACCTACTAAGTAATCAATATGAAAAATAGCCACTTAAAATAATCAAGTTTTAATAGTTAACATTTAAAACACACCTTTAAATGTTAACTATTAAAAACTGATTATTTTAAGTGACAACACACCTATGATGATTCTTGAATCTTGGAATTATCAATTCAGGTTCATCATTGTCAGTAAAACTGCATAATGCAATAAACTAACAGCATTTCAATGGCAAACTACCAGTTAAACGAGTGACAACCTAATCTTTACAAATAAATAAAATTCAAGCGTTTGTCTGTGATGCCAAAATAACTGATATTATTCAGCTTTTTGCATGCTAAAAGAAAAAGTCGTCAATTTTACTCATGCGTTATCTTTAAACACTAAGAAACTTTCTGCATTGTTAATCCCACTGTAGGATTTCTTGTATAAAATTTATATATAAAATATATTTTGATGCTATGGACGTAAATATGAATACACACATGAGTATACGACAAACAACAAGAACCGAAACAGATATAATTCATCATTTAGTTATTTGCCTGATCATGAACCGAACCTGGAATATTGCATTAAAGAGACTGTTGATCTAATTTCTACAGGAATATTACGTTTTTGTATTGGTGCACTTATGCAGCTTCTTAGTAGTGATTTATTTTATAAGAATGAAATACTAAACGAGCAATCCGTCCACCTGATTACCATCAGTGGTTACTGTCACCCATGGACATCTGCAATCAACTTAATACAGAACAGGTACTTTATCTGAAGAAAATTACACATGCTTTGTTACTCTTGAGGACTAAGATAGTCATCTCATTGTATGCCAGTTACCACACCCTCCCGACGTAAGAACTACTTCACCATAGATATGTTCATGGCGGTGGTACCTCTCAGGTCGAACCAGTTGTCCTACCACCTGTCGAAATATATTAATACGACTAACCATACTTATTTGGAGGGGAAAGTGGACATTAAAAAATCTAACTGACAGATTTTGATACGTAACTTATAATTCGAAGCGTTTTAAATATTTTTATGTATAAATGAAGTCTAAAGTGTGTCGTCTAATCTAAGTTACTAAAATTGCATTATTTATTCAGCACTCATGTTTAATATTCCACCCACACTAAAATATTCTGCTAATACTCAATTAATGCTCAACTACCCACTGATTATTAAATCCTATTAGTTTTAACAAAAATGCAGAAGGTAACGTTAATCCTACAGCGTTATTTGTGAAAATAGTTATTAATTTAATACAAATTATGTTATTCTTACATCTCTTAATAATAACAGATTAAATCATTGTGGTAACGTTTATTGCCGAAACTGTGGAATATGCAGAATAATATTACAATAAGTCGACGTTTTGTGTCGTACATAAAACATTATTTGTGCTTTAGGAAAAATAATTTGCTAAATAATATGTATTAAATACCAAACTACCACTATGGTAAGTGGTCGCTGTCGCCCATGAACTTAAACAAAATCCACAGAAAATATGACTTATTGCTCCTGAGGACTAAGATAGTAGCCTTGTGTGTAAGTTTCTTGTATTCAGGCTTTACCAGGTACCACCGCCACACGTATGTCTAGCGTGAAGCAGTTCTTGTGTTTCGATGAAAGGGAATGGTTGCCGGCTCACTTATATATGAGGCGACCATCTCAGTCCTCGGGAGTAGCAACACATTTGTGATCGAGTTCAGAGAGAACCCCTATTCTATATGAAATTGCTTACAAATGTCCATGGGCGACAGTTTCCACTTACCACCAAGCGGTCTCCATGCTTGTTTGCTAGTTAAATCTGATAAGATGGCATCAATTATGGCGTTGATGTTCTCCTTTATTGTTATAGTAAATGGTAATTTATTTCTAAGGTGCACATAACGTTAAATAATTTATGTTGCTTGCCTGGAATTCGAAGCTGTGACCGCCGAAGGCCGATGTTGAGCCACTAGACTTTATAGTTCAAAAAAACATTATTATAAAATTATATAAGTATTATAAAATGGTCGTAAATTTTCCACCCAAAACATATGTATATAAAATGTAGGTATCTATAACGGTTTCTTCAATACTTATATGGCAGCTCGCCATATAAGTAATAAGTCTATGATAATTTTCATATCAGTCAGGCATCATTGCTAATTATGGCTAAATGATTGCTGTACGAAAGAGAAACTTAATATTATCTTAATGTAGCGGTAGAATCAATTTATACATTTCACTTTTTGTTAAGCTTATAGAAAAGTCATTGCCGTGTTGAATCATTGATTTCTTTATGTGTGAGTATCACTAGGTTGTCTGTGTTCATACTTAGCTTTTTATATCATACGTCTGTTTCTATTATTTTATATATATGTGTTTTTTTTTTAATACATCGATATACAAGTTTTGACGTGTTTTTTGCATACGCAGTTTGTGTATGTTTGGTTTTTTCGTGTTTTTTTGATAATTACTGTCTTGTGGCTGTTAATCAAAACTGAATATATGATTTTACTTTTGTAAAGAGTATTTTTATAAATTCCGTATTCGTCTCTATGACGCGGAATGTAAGTACTATATAGATTTATAGCTAATAAATTGTTTTTTGTCACGTTTTTTTACGAGTTTTAGTCCTTAATCTGTCTCTATGACATAATACGAATCCGCTTATTCATTCTAACTGTAGAGACAATTTAAACTAATAATTTAATGAATAAGTTTATTTTATTTAATGAAAAATTAACATTTCAACAAGATTTGACATTTAGCCCAAATGGAACAGTAGTTCTCAGAACCTTAACATTTTATTTTCGACAAATCTGAATGCAGCAGGTATAACGGCTGCATATTTAACTGAAGCTATATGTAATGCATTTCCAAATAATAAATGGTAACAGTCACGTTCTGGAATCAAGATATCGAAGCGATTGTGGCCGAGATAAGTGTGTAGTAGCACGATCCGACGGCTTTTAGTCCAACTACGAAGGTTATTAACGGCCAGGGCTGACGCTACTTCAGATGAACTGCATAACATTAATAAATAAAAAAAGCCGTATGCATGACGATTATGGTAGAGTTTGTTGAAACTTGCGTTTTTTATATCTAAAGTACGCTCGCAAGTAATATGTTAAATTTTACGGCAAAAAATAAATTAAAGAAGACCAAAAAAGTTGAACATTATTATTCGTAAAAATTAAAAAAAAAGATTATTCAGAAAATTTGACAGTGAAAATATTGGACATAAAGCACAATTAAAAGCAAAATAAAGCAAGAAAATATTACAACGAAATACGGTTCTAAAAAAATCAACGGGTGGCATCGGGATGTTCTAAGAATGCAAGCAATTACAAGAAAAGATTAAATTATATCTTCTAATCGACCTAAATATACGTTTTTAATAATCTAGCAATATCTACTAACGTATCAAATACTTTGTTTCACGTATTTTGTATAACCTTGCATTTAATAGAATTAGGGAAAGGCATTTACCACGGCGTAAAATATCGTGAGCAAAACATTTATTTATAAATCAAGCCATTTTCTTCTAAAAACTTTTAATTAAATTACGACAACAAAATTAGTATGAAAATGGATTTCAATACTGACTCACACAACTAATTAACTAAGAATGATTAGCTCCATGATACTTTATCGTACGAGACCTTAAACTACTGCAGTTAAATGGCGGGCAGCTGGCAGCCCTATAACCGACGAAGGCTAAGATGGATGGTCCTGTTTTTTAGAAGCTGCGCGCCCAAGATATGACGATGTAATTCATTTTTTTAAATGCTGTCTGTTGAAATTCGAATGATAAAGAGATTTTGTGTACGCGAGTCCAATTTCAAGCGGTTTTTCTGTTTTTAATGGCTGTGATGGTTATTTGCGTAAAAGCTCACTACATTAATTGCTCTTCTCATTGCAATAATTAGACACAGTCTCAGAATGGGTGGGTTAACATTAAATATGCTTAATAAATGCGTATTCGAGAATTTTACACACCTTTTCGGAATCTTAATTTCTTGTCGGCTGACTATGATATTAATTGAAAATGTTTTCAATAAACTAACAAAGAAATATAAGTTTAACTTCACCTGAGGAATTAACATAACAATGTGTTATTTATACAGAAAACTTACGCTTGACCAAAATTTCGACAAAATCAAATATGTTATCTTAAAAACGAGCTAATGACAATTTTAATATTTTCCTTTATCTGTATTATAAGAATAAAAGAAATGAATCCACCTTATGATGCCAACGCATACCCCCAAATATGTCTGATCCTAAGTCATATAGGTAACTTCATCAAAACGTCCTACTTTATTTTTCATAATTTTTATAGATATTCTTTGTAATTTTCCAAAAATACCTAATATTTAATCTACTATAACCCATAAAAGAAAACAAATAAAATATTAATTATGATATAATAAAATGTGTTAAATAAATTAATGAACTCAGTATAAAATAACCAACGATCTTTTTAAGGTAGCAATCATTACATTTACTTTAAATTACAAACAACCAGACAACAGAACCATTGGAATAACATCGAAATTAACTTTTATAATCTGTAGCCGAAACCCGATCCGCTCGGACGCTGTCAAAAGTGACCGCGGAGTGAATGTGACCACAACTCAGTTCCCATTACTCATCTGACATTTGAATTTTTTATCTGTAGCGTTGGCTACCGATCTTACTATATCTTCTACAAAGATGAGTCAGAATAATGAAGCATCCCAAGGAATGTCTAGTCGTCAAAATGCTAATGTTTTAAAATTATACAACTACAAATTTCTTGTCATCTTCGATGATATCCTTCTAGAAAATGAAAAACAGACGTTACAAATAAATAAATATAGATTTAGTGTAGCAAACGAGCATGTAGTCCACCTGAAGGTAAGCGATGACTGCCGCCCATGGACACGTGTAAGCAACTTCATACAGAACAAGGGTTCTATGTGAAGTCCATCACAGATGTGTTGCTACACCAGAGGACTAAGATCGCTTTATAAATAAGTGAGCAAACAACACCTTTCTACCGAAACGCAAGTACTGCTTCACGATTAAAATAGGTGGTACCTCCACGGTCGAACTACACCGGTAAAACCTCGTCTGTTTGTTTACTTCGACTAGTAAAGTAAAACTACTATTAGTAGTATCTGTATTAGATACTTTAATCAACTAAGTAAATTATTAACCAACCATGAGCATCGACGACCTGCGTGGCGGAGCGGTCACCATACCGGTCTGACAATGGGTCCCGGGTTCGAGCCTCGGCCAGACAGAAATGTGAATGATGAGTTTAGCTGTTTTGCGTTTGGGTGTTTTTGTATTTGTCTTTGTGTGTTCATGGCACCCACAACACGGAAGAAAATCCTACTTTGGGGCTATGAGTGTCGAAAGCGTTTATTATTTATGAGCTAAACAGATTTCAATAAGCTATTATGTACCTTTCAGAGATGAATTGAAAACTCATTTAGATTCGTTTTACAAAGAATTGTTGTGCAAAATTCCATACTTTTAGCCTCCGGGATTTCGACTATACGTGAAAGAATTCGCACGCCTCCTATTGTAAAATGTGTGTATTAATGCAAAAACAGCTCGTGCAAGCAACTCGACAAAGTTTTATAGCAACCGGAACAAACAAACATTTTTATGGGGTTCTAACTTAAATCTAGGTGTATAACATTGCGTCCTTAGTACCTACTAATGTGTTGGAAATTTAAGGCAATCTTATTTCATATCCTTACATTAAATTTACAATAAATGTAACGCAATATTTAAGAATTAATTTAGCAACAACGCCACAGTGGCATCCAAACGATAATGGCTTACTGCATCCGCCATTTGCATTTCGCTCTGGGCGGGAAAGGAAAATGGCCGCGTTTCCCCTCGTTTTTTACAACTGGGAAAGTAAATCATTAGAAAACATAAACCTACACTTTCCTAGTTCCTCCGTCTTGTGTGGTAACATCTAGAACTCAATAATTATAGCTATTAAAACCCATTGCTATCGTTTTCACAGCTAAACCTTTTTATGTTCGCCGTTTATTTTATAACATGGATAGTATTTATATTTCCATTAACTGTACACGTGTGCTAGGTGTCTTTATATGAAGTGCTTAGAAACGGGAACGTATCGAAAATAGTGTGTGAAATTGCGCTATTCCGAACGCAAAACATGTGTTACGACGCAAATTCATACGTATTCTATATAACTTCAGTATTTTGAATCTAGTTCTGTCAACACAAAATTAAATCATGTGTCTCTAAGTTACCGCTTCTTAATCTTTCTTATACAGAGCTGTAGCGGTCATGCGTAGTCACGTAAAGTATAAAAAAATATTAATATATATATATATATTTTTTAAATATGCCAATATCAGATTTAATCAAGCAACAGCTGGGCTAGGAACCCTCGCGGGTCTTACCAGAAAGGCCTACTAATGTTTACTCAAAATCTTATCAAAGATTTTGGAGCGCTAAACGACACACATATAATAACAATGATCTTTATTCAAAGACTTGGGGAACTTTGAATTATTTACCGTTTCCGACGACTGTATATACCATTACGTAAGATTCTACTCGTTAACAATATGTTTTATGATCGGCAATGTCTCGCGAATGTCGAATGGTGACGTTTTAATAAATTCGTATTGGTTTGGCGCAGCGTGCCGCGTGGCACGCGACGGAGCGCCCGCCGCACGCCACCAGCCCCGAAATATCCTAGACGTGTAATCGCTTTACCAAATTGCCTTTTACTTACTCACATCTGAGCACCTATTATTACACCAAGGTTTAAACAATATGTAAAGCTTTAGGTTTAGGTTTTTTATCTGTACTGTATTACTTTTTTCTATTATTTCTTTAAGTGTTCCTGAAATCCTGCATTTGAAGTGCGCGTTTTTAACCAGCCCATGTTTTTGATATCCGTCTCAAAATATAACGAAATTATTGTAAATACAAGCCATAATAATTTGGACTAAAACAATTTTAATTACTCTTTTACACATGCAGATGTATATGAGAATATGCATGCAATATCTTCAAAAGAATAAGCTGTAAGTTCTACATACATACGAAATAAAACACTAAATTCCATATTTTCTTTCCAGATACAACTGCTCCGTACGTGCTTTACAAAGATGGAGTGGAGCGAGCCCCGCCCGGAACGCAATGGGGCGGCGCAGTCCTCGACGGCGGATACCAAACTATGCAGCATCAGAGCCCAGGAGGGCCCTCACCGCAGCCCGAGCCACAGCTCGCCTCTCCCGCCCCGTCACCGTACCCTCCGGCCCCTCCGCCCCCCGATCCCTCGGCGGAGGAGGCCGCTCAGCAACTCGCTCAGCAGCAGGCTCAGCAGCAAGCGCAACAACAAGCCCAACAACAGCAACAAACCTCCCCCGAACACATGCAAGTGGAACAGCAACTACAAAACCAACAGCCGCAACCACCATCGCAAGACCATCTCGATCGAACACCCTGCTTTGTACCGCAGCCAGACCTACAACAACAATATACACCATATTTTAAAGAGACGAGACCCACAAGCCACATGCTGGGCACCGGTGGCTTCCCTCTGCACTACTTGAAGCAGAATGGAGGAGTACTATCCTTAGAGGGGCCGCTAGATCAATACGCGGCGCCCGATCTCCGCCACCTACCAGATATCGTTCAGCCCGAACCACCCAAGCCTCGGAAACACAATCCGAACTCGGAACTACGTCTGTTCAAGTGTCTCACTTGTGGCAAAGACTTCAAGCAGAAGTCCACACTGCTCCAGCACGAGCGGATCCACACAGATTCCCGACCGTACGGATGCCCGGAGTGCGGCAAGCGGTTTCGCCAGCAGTCGCACCTCACGCAGCACCTGCGCATCCACGCGAACGAGAAACCCTACGCCTGCGTCTACTGTCCTCGCTCGTTCCGGCAGCGCGCGATCCTGAACCAGCACCTGCGCATCCATTCCGGTGAGAAGCCATATACGTGCGGCGAGTGCGGCAAACATTTCCGCCAGAAGGCCATCCTGAACCAGCACGTCCGCACACACCAAGGCGAGCGCTATTCACACATATATGCCCTTCCCCGCTCCCCGCGCGCGCCGCCCGCTCTGACCCGAGAAGCTCGCGTCAGTGCCGGCGTCGCCTGCGATCCCCGCCACCCCCCATTCGTTCGATTCGGTCTCGCATCCATTGGCCTTCCTATCAGACAAATTCTCGGTCCCCTCGTCGCCCGCTTAGCGGAGGGCGCTCGCGAGACGCGGAACCGATCGCCGGACGCTCCTGTAACCGTCCTCAGTTCGATTAACCCACTCGTCGACTATCCTGACCCAGTCGATCCGGACATGTGACTGACCAAACTGTTCGATTTTTGCAGACGTGTCGCCGCACCTTATCTTCAAGAACGGGACGACGCCGACTCTGTGGCCCCAAGATGTGCCATTTCCACCTGATGAAAACAAGGAAGAAATACAGTCGACCTTCGGGGACGCGGATGGGCAAAACGGTGACCAACGCGGTTCGTGCTTCTCCCCCGGCGATACTGCGCAGTATCCCGCCTATTTTAAAGACACAAAGGGTCTCAACCACGCCGTGTTCGGCTCCGGACTTTCACTCCAGTATCTCAAAGGGGGAAAGCTACCTGACGTTCTCGGCGGCCGCGCCATGCCTCTATACGTTCGTTGCCCGATATGCCAAAAAGAGTTCAAACAAAAGTCAACTCTGCTCCAGCACGGTTGCATCCACATAGAATCCCGGCCGTATCCGTGCCCGGAGTGCGGCAAGCGTTTCCGCCAGCAGTCGCATCTCACGCAGCATCTCCGCATCCACACTAACGAGAAGCCATACGGTTGCGTGTACTGTCCCCGATTTTTCCGCCAGCGGACTATTCTCAACCAACATCTCCGCATTCACACCGGCGAGAAACCATACAAGTGCACCCAGTGCGGAAAGGACTTTAGGCAGAAGGCGATCCTCGATCAACACACGCGGACGCATCAAGGCGACCGCCCGTTCTGCTGTCCAATGCCGAACTGCCGTCGGCGGTTCGCCACCGAGCCGGAGGTGAAGAAGCACATCGACAACCACATGAACCCGCACGCGGCGAAGGCGCGGCGGGCCGACGCGAAGACGCCGCGGCCACTGCCGCCCGCCGCCGCCGTGGTGAAGCCCGAGCTGTACTTCCCGCAGTGCTACGCGCCGCCGTTCCAGCAGTTCCCGACGGGCCCTGAGTTCAAGCCGGCGGTGGGGCCCGGCGCGCCGGTGGCCTGCCTGCCGGCCCAGTGACCCGCGCCCCCGCCGCGGTGGCACCCGGCACCCTCTCATCCGCCTCCGCACCACGACTTGTATGTCGATCGTCTTTACAACTAAACGCTCCAGCCTGCCGTTCGCTCGTCTACTGAGCGAATGGCACTCCGGAACGAAAGATCGTCCAGCCGCGGCGATTTACCAGTATACGACTCGCTCGTGCGAGCTTACGATACCAAGTAAGATTGAAATAATTTAATGATATGATAAATCAGATCGCTGTAAAACATGCTTCGATCTGTAAATAACGATATTGTCTATATGCTCTATCGGAGGTCTGTCGCGATTGTAAGTTACGAAGGCTCATCATGAATAGTGTTACCGTTCTAATGCGAGTACAGATAGCATTTTTGCCCCGTAATATTAAGTTACCACGTAAGAGTTAGTTTCTCGGTGATTCTTGTCGATACGGTCGAAACGTTATATCTAACCAGATCGAACCAGAGATTAGAATTTAAAACTCTTCGTTGAAATCTAAAAGTAAGAATTACTCTTTTACCACATAACAGTATTTCGCGATGAATGTTTCCGGTACATAAGTGTGCCTATTTGTAATAAATATACATATTTTGTAGACATATTAAGTTAATATTATTTACGTGTGTTAAGAGATATATCTGGCAAGTATAGGATACGATGAAGGAAATGCTCAAAATATCATTAAATTAATATTGATGTATTCGATAAATTGAATGAAAGTTTAATTTGGATTCGTTTGGGAGAGATGTAGAGTCGTCAATGACATCAGTTAAATGAGAAAGCAAGCCAAAAACGTAGGTTACCTTTTGCCATCAAACGTGTTTGTTTGTTAGTACTTACAAAAAGTTCTGTTACATTTAATTAGTGCATTTACTCTTAATAAACTAGATGGGATTATTCAAATATCTCCGTAACACTGTAGGTGCCAAATAATGTAGTAATTTTTGAATTTTTTCTGTCAGCTTATATTTAATAGGCCTAGTTTAGGTTGTTACCAGTTTTTTCAACGATATGACAATCTGAGATGCATTTATGAGGAAAGGGTCAGACTGAGAAAGGACTGTGATAGCTAGGTAGGTTAGGCGTCTTCGCTCACTTAGCGTTAAAATTCGTGTATTGTGACGAAATGTGGTTGAGGATCCCTTTTGGAGTCGAGTGAATGGTTTTAAATTGTTTCGTTGTTTGTTTAGTTTCGCTTCGTTTGTAAATTAAGGTCGACTCAAAATTGCCAAACTTGCTTAAAATTACGTTTTTATGTTCCTAAATTAATCGAAATTTTGCATTTATTTTGTAAGGCAGCGGGCCCGAGTGGCCGCCTGACTGAATTTGACGTATTTTCGGAGATGGAATTAGCGAATTTTACCAATTATGTAACGTGTGTGATGTCGCCAAGTGCTTTGGGTAGAGGGTTTCGGAGACGGATATGCCAGAGTAATCTTTTTACTTAATTTTAGCTTAGACTATCGATTCGAATTACCAAGCAATTCGATCATTCATCGCGAAATAAACTTAGTGTTTAGGAAAATAAAGATATTATATCAGTAATGGCGATGTTGGAGTATCCTGGTACTGGCGAGGCGTCCTCGGTCAATTCGCGTCCACAATAGATACAGGTAGCCATAGAACTTCACAGAATTATTTGATTACATACAAAAGACGGTATAATTTTGAGCAGAGAGATATATGTGATATATCCACTTTGTAATGTTAGTTCGCTCCTTCGTCGAGTCTCATTGACTATAAACGGTAGCAATATCAGGATATTTCAACGGTTACCGTTTTTTCATCTCTGTTTGTATCTATAGACTTATAAAGCTTATTTTACGATATTATTGTGATGGTTTCGTTTTCCTACCGCGTAAGAACTGTTACGTATTAACTAGTAGATGTAATAGCGTGCATGTGGAAGTCAAATTTTACTTGGATACCTTTTTACTTTGTCACGTCTAGAGGCGAAACGCAATATTATGTTTAGTAAGTTGTGTATGTTAAGTTTATGAAAAATTAACAATCATTGGACAGTTATGGAAATTGTAAGCGAGTCAGTTCTGAGCCCTAATTGAATGTTTACTGTTACGGTTAGCAAGACTTACAAAGCAGTCTTCCGTTGTTTTCGACTAAATTGTTTCTATCGTTATATTGCTTTGTTGAATAGTTTTGGCTAATTGACATCAAATCGCGTTATAATATTAAGTTTTGCATTAAGTCTAAAATATATTTATTCTTTTAATTGTTTGACGAAACATTAACAAACGAAGATTAGACTCAAAACTGACGAGCAACCCGTTGACTTTTATGTTTCCGATTGATTTTCCTATCAAACTTTCGGAGGTTTACAAACGAAAACACCGTTATCGGAAAAATTTTGAAACAGTTATCTTCCGTGACTAAAGATTTTCCACATATTTTACGATGTGATCCTCCTCGGCGTCGCGCGCCCCCCGGCACGCACTTACAATAGACTACAATTATGTTTCTATATCGCTTCAAATTCTACTATCTGGCACTCAGAGAAATACTAGACTCGTATTACACGGAACTGTTAAACATAAAAGTTTTAAATAAATAAAGTTACATTATACGGGCCTTTTGCCCACTATACGCTTTTTCTGCAATATTGTCAATTCCCGTCTAGCATTTACAGGCTTTATCGATCAGATGATAAAATTTGAAGCACAAATATTTTTATCATACACACCACAATACAGCCTTATACAATAATAGTTGATAAGTATTTTTATACAGTTTACGATGAATATTCCGTTGTTATTCTGCCGGGCGGCGCGTCGGGACGCTCAAGTTTGAATACAAACACAACAGTGTGCCATAGCCAAAATATAACCTCAGATTTATAAAACTTATTAGATTTTTATACCGATACAAATGGATTTAATTTTTAAATATAACAAAGGTGATTAAGTATACAGAGATTAAAGATGATATTTTATACATTTATTACAAACAATATTATTAAAAGTAATTGTGAAATAGACATAAATTTTAGTGTCGTATTGCAACGTGCTGAGTACCTAAGTATCGTGAGGAACTGGTTTTTGTATTGCTAGACTCGAACCGTGGACAGCTGTCTGAGGCGATAGTCTTCCACGGTTCGCCGTCTCCCAGTGAAGAGATGCGTTGGTTTCCGACTCATCGTTTAGCAGCATTTATTTACAGCGTGGTTATTGCAAACATATCACATAATCAGGCAGTGTTGCAAGCGTAAAGTACAACTTTATTCTGGTTTTAGTTAACTTTGCCCTAACATCGCTTGTCTCACTACGTACGAATCACACGAAAGTGCACACGACTAACAAAGTTTTCAAGTTACGAATTACGCACTGAGAATAAAAGGAACTGAACTCAAAATTCTGGCAAATTGAGTTATATACTTAAAACTACTAAAACGTGTCTTCCGTCTAAACACTTAAAAGTGACGATTCGAGCTACAAAGGAGTCATAAATGTTACATCTTTTTGTTAACCGCGCGCGTTAAGAAGCACTGCAAAATGCGAAGACAAATTTTGTTATTTCCAAATACAAATTTCGCATTATGTCCCTTCTATTCTCAACGTGCGTAATATGACGCTAGACGACGTATGACGGACGTATTAAAATGACTAAAATAAAGACTATTTGAACAAAGATTGTCTTATTATAGTCTGAATTGCTATCGTATAATAAGTCCACTTTTATCTAGTGCGCCTTAAAACAATTTTACATCAAATAACATACCGATTGTAAACGCCAGCAAAAAATTGAAAAGCATTTGTAGTTTCGTTACTCGTGCGTAGTGAAACAAGACCCAAATCTCAAAGTTAATGTTAAACAGATCTAGAGTTTTAATAGAAAGTATATTTTGTCCCAGGCTGTTCTGTTTATATTGCTCACTCAATTGTTAAGTTTTGCTCAATTACTCGTGTATGTATTACATATACTTTAACGTTACTCGATTAGTTTTTTACGTCTTATTGTATTTTAACTAAATTTTGTGTAAAATACTTTTTTAGAGAGCACGGTTTTGCTTTTCTTATACTTGTTAAGTGCTTGAATATTCTTGTCAGTGATTTTTATTCTGTAGACGTTATGGTTTCCAACACAATGTAGACATAGTTGCATTCTTGCCGGACTCAGAATGGATACAAGTGGAAAACTTAAGGCTCTATGTGTTCGGATTTGTACACGAGTATTAAAACGTTACGGTCTGTAGCGTCTTTTAGTGGAATAAACGAGCGTCTGCTCGTCTGCTTATTGAGGTGGACTTAGTTTAACTACGACAGCACTACCACAGTAGCCATGTTTGTTTACTATCTTTGAACTACCTACCTTAAAAGTTATGTTCATACTAATTCTTATCACTATAAGGGTTAAGAAAATCATCGCGAGGAAACCTACACGCCTAAGAATAATTAAAAAAATAAAGGTGTGATTCATACCAATTTGAACTTAGCCAGCGCAATGGACAAGGCCCTAAAGCCCCTCTGCCTATCGAAACCCAGTAATGGCGCAGTAAAAGATCTTAAACCGGACGCCAGGAAGCATTCACGTCAAGCGTCAGTCGCTCTGCGCTGCAAGCGTCAGCGTAAAAAATAAAAAAACAAATGTGTTGTAGTCTTGTTGAGCCGGAAAATTTTCTGCATTTATTGTAGAGCAATTTGAAAAAAAACGCTCAAAGCTGACGGTTGCAGCAAGCGAATGTTTTGTCACTGAGCATCAAGTCTAGCTGACAATTGATCCAGAACACTTTAGTCATGTAGGTATTATTGCTGAGACAGAAATGTGTGCTGCGTTGGTGCTGCCGTAGACTTATGTTCTACCACTTTTCAAATCCAAAACTCAATCCGAATAAAGTGAGCCTTGAGCGTATTTAATTATAAGCGTGCCGTCCAATTCGTTTGAGTAGACCCCCAACATTGCCCCACAGCCTTTTTTGCCGGAAACAAATTCCACTGACATTTAGTTAGGTTCGTACCATGTTCCTAGCCTTAAAGTACGTAATATTTATTTGTAATGGCCAATATTCTGAACGACAGTATAACCCATAAGATATAGTTTGTATTCTATTTTGTATTTTTTACGCTTTTCTTTCAACGCAACTTCTCACGAGGAATGTGATTCCGCGAAGCCTTAGGTTTCTGTAGTAGGAATATAATAAAGCGAGCTGTAAGGGAAATTCATAATATCGAGTGCTACCCTTTATATTATGCTTATTTTTAAGTTGTTAACAATTAAAGGAGAGAATAAGATTGCATTGTGAAAATGTACTTTGCATAAATGCTTAATGTAATGAAGGGACGTCAATTGTATAAAATACAATGTTCAAATGATTGAACTATTGCTAGGCTTGGTAAACTAGTTTAGTTAAGGCTTGTCTGGAGAAATGACAGCGTTTCCGCTCTAACTGATCACGATAACTGGACAACTGATACAGATGCTGGAGCGATATGCTAAGAGGTAATTAGTTTAATCAGGTTTTTGGACCAGCGCGCTTCCGAAATATGTTTCAAGGTATTTGTCTGTTATTGAAGTTTTGTTTTTGTGTCTGTGAAGTTTGTGGTTGTAAACGCACATCTATACAGACTAAAATCCTGTCAGATATTTGTTTAATTAAAAACACAAAAGAAAATCTCAGATACTGTTATTCTTTATTGGATTTTATTTTGTATTTTTGGCAAACATCGTTAATATTTATAGACATTTTACAGTTTAAAAGCAAATAATACATTTACTTAACAGATAAAATTTTACAATTTTAGAATTTGCAGCAATATAAAGTAGCAATTGTCTTTTTAACTGTGATCAGTTAGAATAACTTAATTTTCAAATATTAAATGCATTTATTTGTGATCTCATGGCAATCGAAAAGTTAATTATACTGATAAGGTAATTGGCAACTTAAATTACATTATGTGTGTTTATACGCGACTTTTTTTTCGCAAATTGTATAAAATAAGATTTGAAGGTCATAATCGTTTAGGATAGGGCTGCTATAATGTTTAGGTATGTAATCATTTTTGTCGGGTTTCGAATTGTATCTATAATATATTCATTCTTCACGTCTAAATAATGTAAAATGCACTTAAAATTATGGTATTCTTAGCAGCCCTATTTAAGTATTGGTCGATTACTTCTTTCGGTTTAAAGCCTAAGTTTTGAAACCTTTACAACATTAAGGTGCGGTGCGATATATCAAGTTAGCTTGTGATTATTTAATTTTCTTTGCGTACCAATTCCGTATTGGATAGATTTCGAATCGAAGACGGCATTTCGTCCCTTTTGCAGTTATTTATTCTTTTAGACAAAATGCCGCAGTTTAGTAATTAGTAGTTATCGCACTGCCCTCTTACGAAAAATCACATAAATTATTATCTATAGGTCTTTCAGTAGTCTTAATTTTAAAGTAACAAAATCACGTCATCCATGGTCATTGGTTTATTTTAAGAAAAAAATCTTTAATCATACACATATTTCAAAACCTATACTGTATTTCAAATAATCGATTATTCTTGCGTAGTTATTGAATTTTAGTGTACGTAACGTTTACTTTCGTTAGATCGTTGGCTACGAATTATTTAAGGTCTTCCATTTTTGCCGTAGTCGTATGTAGAGGCGTTTTACCGTGTATCGTCAGTTTTGGTTGATATTATTCATATATCGAGTTATTTGAATTGTATAGTTTACGCATTTTTTTAATTAAAAACGAGTTATTGTCTCCTTGAGCTCAGGAGCGAAGTGCAATACGCGTGGATGTGGTGTTTATTGTAATATATTTTATGTTTAGTTGTAGAACGAATAATTGGTAGCCAACACGGATGGCCTATTATTGTTTCTTAGGTGTAACCTGTAATGTATACACTGCCACACTCGCCAACCGCTGTCAAGTATAATTATTATTAAATAATTAATTTCTATCACAATAGATACTTGTTGAAGCAGTTCCACGATAAAATAAGAGTTGTTGAATTTTTTATAAAAGATGAAACATATTAGATTTATGATCTTGTAGTCTGGATTGAGTTTTTTTTACAGATTTTATTAGACTCGACATTTCTGTGAATGTTACGTCGCCTATTCAGCTTATTTTTGCTACAATACTTATTTGAAACAAATGTTTACGTATACACACCGAATAGTACAATAGTTATACAGATTTTACAAGATATACAATAGATTTTATACATAAAGCCGTGATATATAACAGATATTTCTTTTATGAAAAAGCGTAATAGGCGGCGTAGCGGCGTTAAGGGATATTGGTTTCATGAAATGGGTGCTGTTATATCATTACTTGTACATATTTATCGTAATATACAACAATAGACTGGTAATTTTAAACTGTTGTTAGGTTTCTACAGAGTTATCCGCGGGGAGTGCTGGCCTGTGACACTGTACCTACAGCGCGGTGGACGCTCGCTCGCTTGGGAAACGAGGCGCTTGAAACGTACGAGTTAGGGTTTATATATAACAGGCAATGAACGTGCCAGACAGTTGCCGTAATAGACAAAATATTATTTTTCTATGCAATGTTACTGACAGGCATTAGATGTGCCTACGATCCCGTTTGACGACAATTAAAAAATGGTAATACACAATCCATAAGAAAATATTATTTTGTCTTCAACGACCCGTGTCTGACACGCTCAGTGTCTGTATATATAAACAGGGCCTAAGCCGATGTATTGAAGCATTTTAACCGTATAGGACGTTTTACAAGCGTGTGTGCGTTGCATCGTATTTTACGGTCGCACACATTTACGTTGTGATTTTTTTCGTCTTCCAATAGTTGTTGTGTATTAATATTATATTTTATTCCAAATGAACAGCTTCATCTGCATTGCAAATACTGCAGTCTGATCGTTTATATTGAAATTGGCAGCTTCTATCACATAAATTATATAATTTTCTGCCATAAAATTAATAAAAACGTCTAAGATTGATTTAAATAATCGTTAAATATCGATATCATATATTGGCACTTTTGAACACAAGAGTTGTTCTATAATTAAACAATTCGCTCTTCCAACCCTATGTGGAGATGGGGAGTGACTCTGGGTTCTGAATATCTTCCCCTTTCCAGACCAGAACTATTCTTTAGTTAAACGAAAGGCATAGCTTAATCTGGGTTCATACTCAGGAAGTGAGCTAATGATATGTAGTAATATTGTAAATATATCATTGATTTTCAAAAAAATCTTTCTAAACGATTATCTACGCTTTCAAGCATACAAAAATCTTGTGCATAGTGTATCTCGCAGACGAATAGTTTTTAGCTTTATAGTATAGTCTGTGAGTCAGTTACTATAAGATATTCACTAAAGTCAAAAATGAATTTCATATATATTTTATGGCAAACGATGTGCACTGTAGGTCCACTGCATGCATGCACGGCAGAGGGACTACAGAGTCGTTTTCTACGAGTGGCAATGCAGATGAAGTTTGTCGGAACTAGGATAACTCTTTAATTTACAGATACAGAGCAATAGTGATATTTACACGGATATAAGGGTACGCGCGAGGCCTAAACCTCACCGGCCAGCATTCCCCATCCACATGTTACAATAGAGTATATTTTCTTACATACAATAACACCGAAATAGATTATATGAATGATTTTAGACAATCCCAGAATACAAGATCGAACTTTTTACACAACAGTTGTCGATTCAGTTTAGTTCTTCCATATTAAGTGTTGTTTTATCCAAAAGCAGTCGGTTGCGACATGGTCACAGATTCAGATCCAGTGAAAATTTTAACGTTGGCATTATATAAATTAAAATACGATTTGTAAATATATTTTCTAGTTCTTCCAAAATGATATCAGTATTAAATACAAAATTCGACTTTGGTTTGGTCAAAAAAGTGTAAAGTGTGATCTATAGGAATTTTTGCATAGACCTTCTTGGTGTAATTTTAAAATAGTTATTTTTTAGTTATGATTATTATTATTGTATTTTATTTTCAATTAGATTATAATATTTTAATGAATTGTAATGTTCTTGCCTAGATTTGCATTTATTTTAGTTACGTATGATATGTTTGAAGTGGATACCATCGTATTTATGTATATTATTATTGTATTAAGGGTTTTGTTTGTTTTTTTGTCATTCATAGAAGTAAAATGTTGTAAAAAGTAAGCTCGTTGTATTTTATCAAATAAACACTTTTTAGTCCAACTGAAGCAATACAATGCAGTTTTATTTCTTAGTGTAAAACCTCCCTTATATTATATATAATGGTAGTACATAAAAAGATAAACCTTAAATATTTTAAATAAGGTTAAATAATAATTTTCTTATATTTTAAAAACCAAGGTCTACCAGGTGATAGAACCAAGGTAGTTCGACCAAAAAAGTACCACCGCCACACCTATTTCTATCGTGAAACGTTCTTGCGTTTCGGTTGAAGGATATGGTTGCCGGTTCGCTTATCTTAGTCCTCAGGAGTAGCATCACGTCGATCGACTTCGGATAGAACTGTCGTTCTATATAAAGTTGATAACAGCTAGGTCCGCGGGCGGCAGTAACCACTTACCATCAGCAGTCCACCAACATACTCGTATGCTTTTCAATCATATAAAAAAAACAATCGTACAAGTAGCGCCATCTAGTTTCCCTCAAAGACGTTGTAACCGCCCAACCACAAAACATTGGCGCTGTAAGCATCCGCATGGGAATAATTTTAGGAAATATCTCGGCGACTTGCGTTCAGTGTCGAAACCTACTGGTGAAAGTCGAGGAAAATATCAATACAATTTGCAGCGGAATTTCGAAACCTTATAAGATCAGACACATAAATTTGTTTTTAACGCTTAATCAGCCCCGGATCATAGGGGGGAGGTGGGGGGTAAGCAAGCAAGTTCAGATGGCAGCAAATTCAAACCTTGTAAACGAATGCGCAACTCATCATTGATTCAAATGACCATTGGGACGCCTAATCAGTAGGAAGAGGAAGTTTTGAGACGCATACGTTTTAAAAGACCACCAATTATTGGACATCAGATGGAAGAAGATGGTAAAAATAAATTAAAGTGGGCAGAGGCGGCATTTTTAAGTTTTTGCCGCACTTAATACCGACGTTTCCAGTGCGTTGCGATTACCGCTTGGAGCAACAGTTTCGTGAGCCTTGAGTAAAAATGGTAACAAATGTTTAAATTATATTCAAAAATAATAAAAAACAATTTAATGTACATACAATTTATTTATTAAGAACTACAGGGCTGTTACCTATGTACATTCACTCTACATATATTATATTTATTCTACTTTCCAATAATATATGCAATTAATGTTTAAAATGTTTGGATAAAAAAATGTTTGGATAAAAATAACACGTTTGTACTTATGTACTTATGTTTGTACTTGTGTACGTACTTAAGAATCAATAAAGCTTCTTATTTTCGCATTCCAACAAATTGTAACTAAGTCAATAACCAATAGACGAAAGTGAATACAATATTTACAGGTTTCAAGAAGATTCATTGAAATAAATGAATGTTTTATAAGGTTAGGCTTCAGAAATTCATGTGCAGGTTAAAAAGTAATATATATTTTATAATATTTGTATACTGGTCACACCGTAATGTAATCATTTAATTGCTAAACTAGATGGCGTTGATTACAATAAAATGCAAATAAATTTCCAAAATACCAAAGAAGACTTCAAAATGTTTAAATTCTTTACTCATTACAGTTGCAATCAATCATCTCTCCGCATCAGTTTCTCGATACTTTCCTGGTTCCTGTATACGCAGACATCCATAAAAGTGAGGGCTAACAGAAGACAATGGCCCATCATGTCCTGTTGCAGCTCGCGGTGAGCGCGGTAATTGGATTTCCAACGATCCGGCACGTAGACCCGGGTTCCATCCCGGGTTGGACACTCCTGAAGCAGCATTTCAACCGTCTGGTCGGTTGACACCCGCTCGTTACCCACTAGGGTGCCGTATAGTCTGAATACATCAACAATAAGAAATCTAAATTTATAAAATGGAATCTAAAGTCCAAAATCTGTAATCTGAGATCTCCAATTTAAAATCTATACTCCAAAATTATAATAAATAGAAATTTAGAATTTTGTATCTAAAGTTTTAGACTTTAGATACTAATATATAGATATGAAATCGAAAATATATATTTTCATAAAAAACTAAACCTTATCCTAAATTCACATCTTACCTAAATGGTAGAGTAGGCCTTAGAAAATACACCTTGTGCTGAAAATTTTTATCAGCTACCTCCACTTCTTCGCTGGACTGGCTGAAAAAAAAATAAAAAAAACATAGCTAAACAAAATTTAACTCACTGAAGTTAAATACTTTACAATGTTTTTGCTATTAACATTGTAACACTACATTAGGAGTTTTATTCTAAATTATACATACTACTGAAATTTATGGTTATTATAGTATAGATAGCTTACATTTAATAGCTTCATAAGTTCATAATAATCATGTCAAATAGCAACATCACTGATTGAGTTAACAAATTATTTAGAAACATATTTTCATAGAAAACAGCTCCATCTACCGCTTACATTTACTTGCAATAAAAACTAATGTCGCCATCAAAAAACCGGTCTAAGGCCTCGTTTACGGAGACGCGGCGCGTGGCGCGTTGCGATAGGCTGCGCGGCCCGCACTGAATTCAAACAC
>DWNE01001382.1:0-22278 GCA_018249875.1 Cecropterus toxeus | reverse complement strand
TTTCTCCTGTGTCGTGGGTGCCATGGACATACAAAGACGAATACACAAACACCCAGACCCAGAACAGAAATCTAAACCCATATTTCTGTCTGGCCGGGGATCGAACCCGGGACCCACTGCGCGTCAGGCCGGTATCGTGACCGCTCGACCACGCGGGTCGTCAATGTAATGTATGTATGTATGTATGTTTGTACAGCTCAAACGACTTGACGGATTATTCATGATATATATTTAGTTTAACGCTTATGAGTTTTTTTTCAAAATAATTAAGTCAAAGATTTTTTAGGATACATATTTTCAAAATGGTCTATTTACTAGCTTCCATTTGATGCCCATGTTGTCGTGATAGCAAAAAAAGTCCTCCTTTCTCCTCTTTTCCCCTAGTTGCTAACGCCATTTTTTGATATTAGCCTATGTCACTCTGCAAAGTTCGAGGATCCTAATGATATATCATATGTCACAATCCGTCAAGCCGTTTGGGCTGTAGCGCGTTACAAAGAAACGGACATATATACAAACCCACATACATACACTCGAAAACATGTTGAGTGAAAAAATAATCCAAATCTAGCCTACCCTTGAGATCACAGCACATGAGCCATTGGAAGACTGTGGTTTCTTCGATCTTCCCTCCAGCGGTCTGCATCTTCTTTGGCTTCAGACACCAGCACCCGACCTTGTTGTGACCTCTGGAACGTTTGAATATGTACTAGGTGGGCGAATATCGATAGAATCGAATCAATCGAATACTAATATTCGGTTCTATGTCGGTGTCGTGGGTGCCATGGACGCACAAAGACGAATACACAACCCAGAACCAGAACAGAACTTTAGACTCATCACTCATATTTCTGTTTGGCCGGGAATCGAACCCGTGATCGAATCGGTGACTGCTCCGCCACGCGGTTCGTCAAATATACATTCGCATTTATATAGGGTTTCTTACATGATCCTCTCATATTAAACATTTTTTGTACTGCTAATACATTCGTTCTTTCATTCATTCTATCCTTATAATATTTCTTATTGGACCATCCCACTTAAAACCTATTTTTGAAAATATAAATTAATGAGCCAGATTCATTCCTTCATTCATTCAATCAATTTTTTATACTGTCCCATTCATTCATTCTATCTTTACAGTCTTACCTGACCATCCCCCGATGTGGCGGATACCCAGGCACCTCCACGCTGACCCCACTGCTTATGTAGCAGTAGGGCTCCGCCGCCGTCTCTCGGCCTTCGCGGGACAGCGGGGCGAGGCGGCGTAGGATCACGAAGTCGCGCGGGGCGATGATACCCCGACCTC
Organism: Cecropterus toxeus; assembly: GCA_018249875.1. Lineage (NCBI taxonomy): Eukaryota > Metazoa > Arthropoda > Insecta > Lepidoptera > Hesperiidae > Cecropterus > Cecropterus toxeus. The sequence goes on along the minus strand of DWNE01001382.1, from coordinate 20,969 downwards.
CCCCCGCTGTCACTTGGTACGATAGGTCGATGTTTGGGGCTACTTCCTGAAAGAAAATGTATCACGAATAAAGCAGAACTGGGAATTTGAATGGCAGCATACAACCGGGTCGGGTATTTAATTCTTACTGCTTTACGGTGAAGCAAAACATCGTGAAGAAACCTGCACATCTGAGAGTTCTCTAAAAAAGAATTCTCAAAGGTGTGTGAAGTCTACCAACTCCCACTTGGCCAGCGCAGTGGACTATGGCCTGAAACTCTCTCATTCTGAGAGAAGATTCTGGGCACGGGCTCAGCAAGTGGGACAATAATGGGTTGACGATGATACAGCCGGGTCGGTATCACACTTACTTTTTCTTATCAGACTGAAGTAGCAAATGAGCATGCAGTCCACCTGATGGTAAGTGGTCACCGCCCATGGACATCTGTAAGCAACTTCATACAGAACAGGGGTTCTATATGAAGTCGATCACAGATGCGTTGCTACTCCCGAGGACTGAGATGGTCGACTCATATATAAGTGAGCCGGCAACCACACCCTTCCACCGAAACGCAAGAACTGCCTCACGTTAGAAATAGGTGTGGCGGTGGTACTTCCCCGGTCGAACTATATTGGTTCTACCACCTGGCAGGAATTCCTCTCGCTCCAACCTAAAAGCTGCCTCAGGTAAAAGAAATAAGGAAGATAATGTAGTTTATTTTGAAACTAAGTACTTTTTTAGTTATTTCCATTGAAAATAAGTTAGCAACTCTATATATTATTTAAACATCAAAATTATACGTGTAGAATGAATATAATGTATTGTTACAGAACGAATGTACCCAAACCAGTCCGAGAGAAGAAACAGCTTCAACAACAACAAGGTTTTGGTTGGTGGCGACAACGGGAAAACCAACCACGAACCGAACCACACTAACCTCATACAGATCAACAGCGCTCCCATAGTAACCACAGACGTCCCGAGGGATAAAGAAGGACCGCATACCGCTCCAGTGCTCCCCATGACGAACCCCTTCGACAAAATGCCGCCAGGCCTCAAATACTTACACGTGAACAACTTTATCAAAAAAGATGATAGCAAAGAAAACTCGAATGATAGCATGTTTGATGATGACCTCCGAAGCAGGAGTCTGGACACCTTGAACCCAGAAATGAGACATTCCCCGACGAGTTATAACGAGTTTTCCAACGATGCGGATTTCACGCCAGGCGTTCGTTACATGAATAGGTTCCCGAGAAATTGGACACCACGGACTAATTTGCGGCCGAATTTCTCGCCGCAGTTTTGGCCACGGAATAGACCCCCTGGGCCTAGGTGGATGGGGCCTAGGCCTCAACGGTTTTGGTGATGAAACTTTAACGTGGTGGGAGTGTGAGACTGTGGTACCACTGTCACGTCTAATTTAAGGAAGCAGTTCTTGTGTGATGGGTGTATCGGCTGATTTATATATCGCTACTTTGTGTGGATAATCGCACGATTAAATATTCACCAAGTAAAAGATATTTATATATCTTTATTATGTTATTTTAGAGTTGAAAAGTCGGAGGTCTAATTCCATTACTTAATTTCCTTATAATTTCTATTATATTAACTTCAATCATTCAAAGATAGGAAGATAGTTTAATTTTGACCTGGCTCACGTAAATTATCGTTTTTTTATGTTATTATTTATGCAAAGCAGCGGTATACGACCATCTCAGTTATCGGGAGTAGCAACGCATCTGTGATAGACTTCAGATAGAACCCCTGTTCTATATGAAGTTGCTCACAGATTCTACTTTTTAGAGAAGCGTATGTAAGATTATGATATACAAGAGTATAATTAGACGTATGTTAATATTGTGAATCTTAGCTTGTTACATAGTCATTTCATGTAATAAACATATCATATATGGCGTTTATTCTTATTTTTGTCAGTTAAAACAACAGCTACTTTCATTACGTTGTATTTCTAACGTTTTAACGCGTAGATTAGAAAGTAGTTAAAATTCAAAATTGTGAAAAATTTTTGGTTGAATAGAATAAAAATGTTATATAATTAGATTATATTTACTGCTTTACAACAATACTTAAATAAAGTATGGAGAATTTTACTAACATTTTATTTATAGAAATGGTAGCACCATTTGTGTTGAGGCGTTTGAATATATACTTGGCTTCGAGATATCATTCAGTGATTATAAGACCAATTTAAATTTCTCTTAACCTATAGTTTTATTGATAATGAAAGAGATCTGTGTGTACAATACACACACGGCAGCAATGAAACTAAATAATAATAAGCGTAAAATATTTGTAGTAAAAATATGTTTAGGCAGTGATAGCTTAATGGTTGAAACGCAGCGTCTTAATTGAGGGTCCGAGCTTCGAATCCCGTACCACGAGGTACCACTGATTTTCTGAAAGTATGTACGTATTAGAAAGTGTTTATCTCTGCTTTATAAGCTTTTGTGTAGTTTTATATAATAAAAAATGTGAAGCGTAACAGAATAACAGAAAAATGTGACGCATAACACAAAAATGTGACGACGTTTTTTTCTTTTACGTTGAAAAAGAAGTTTCACTTCAAAAAACACTTCATAATCTCAAAAAAATACTTTAAAACTTTGCGATACTTGTTTTTTATAAAATCAATTAATACATTTTATACATACATCCCCAATGAGTACGGTTGAGGTAAGATAAGAGCAGTTTAGAGTATATTGTTTTCTTGAGGTTTTATCTACATAAAAATCCTTAACAAATAGATTGGTTTAATATTTCATAATATCATACAATTTTGTAGGATATTCTGAGTTCGACTACAGGGTATCTTTTTTTTTTAGTAAAATTAGGCATACTAGAAATTAAATTGTTTAACGGTGAAGCAAAACATATTGAGGGAACTTATTTTTTCAAAAGTTTTCTTTAATATTTTTAAATTGTGACAAAGAGATGGACAGCATTGAGGACATGACATAGGAACTTGATGTTTAGATGAAGTGTTTAAATTAGATCTTAGCAGAAATGTCATATAAATAATGGTGTACTTCCCCAAAAATATATCTGTACATCGGCTAAAATGTACATACATAATCGCAGAAATCACTTTAAATATGAAAATATTCAAATATAATTTGGAGAAAATAACTTCTATTAAATTATGTATTTTCATATTTACCTATAAGACAACCAGAGAAATCGAACACAGTAATAAATGCATTTAATTCCTAAGAAATGCTATTCCTTATGGTAATATTCATCAATCCAATTTTACGAAAAATTTATTAAAATGATGAATTAGTGTCACCTCACTGTCACGGGTTTGTGTCTGCGTGTGTTGCCTCATGCGTACACGTGTTACACTCATGCGAGAATTGCTTTAAGAGATTAATCGATACTTAAACCAATATAAAGAGATTAATCTTTCACTAATACACAAATTACCCACTATTTAAAATCAGTTAGGGTGTAAACTTTCACATTCGTTTCGATAAGATTCATTTCATATTTTTTTAAAGTTTGGGTTAAAATATTCCTTCTACAAAATTGTATGACATAAACAATGTTATTGGAGTAGTTTTTATATGCTACGGGAAACTAAGACTCAAGGTATGAAATTTGTTAGGTATATAAATTTTGTCACAATTTAAAAAAAATAGTTATTTATACTTCGTAACGCGCATCTCTACGTTTTGTAGTAAATCTGCTGCGATAACAATTTCATGTGCGCATTTAGGCTAATGTTTGCCTTTATTTGCCAAATGTATACAAACTATATACGATACTAAACTGTATACTAACTATAACTAGACCATATTGCGTGTAGTTTTAGGAATAGTTTACGTTTTTATTTATAAGGGAGAAACAAGTACCAGAATTATAAAGAAAAAAAAATATTTGCAAAGTGCTTAAAGAGCAATTCTTTCTCCTATATTTCAAAACCCAGATGTTATTTAGTAAATGAAATAAGTTACTGAAATAATAATATTACACTTTGTCGTGTCTTCGGTACTGTAGGTTGTGTCCATGAAAGTCTTCTTCCAATTTGGTTATTTTCTTCCAGTTTTTTGTCGCTATTTAGTCACACCATCGAGGAGGTAATCGGCTGCAGGGTCCTGCCTTCTACCTTACCTAGACAAGTTGTAGAGGTGATCTGCGTATTGCCGGGCGATTTGACCAAAATAGCCAAAGATCCTGTGGTAGCAGATGGACAATAATCTGGTCTCCAAAGTTTCGCCAGAATTGGCTCATTAGTTACCCAGGGAATGCGGAGCATCTGTCTTCAACACCACATCTCAAACTCGTTGATCTTGTTCCGTTCTCCGACACGAATGGTCCACGATTCTGAACCATACACGAAAATTGAGACTGCCGGAGTCGTGATTAGTATATTTTTGATCTCTTTTTTGTGAGTAAGCCAGCTCTGTCGACGTGCATAACTGTAGTTTTCAATTTGTTAATTTTTAGTCCAACAAGCCCATTCGCTTACTCAACTCTAAAGAAGTTGGTATCATCTGCTCACTTGAGGTTGCTAGCTTTACTCCATCTAAACATATTCCTCCATCCCACTCGTTAAAATGTATTCGCCATATGTATCAAAAAGAATGGGCGAAAGAATACATCCCTGTCTAACTCTTTTCAACTACTTAAACGATTGCGAGATGATGTTATTAATCCTAACCATAGACTGACTACCTAAGTATAGATTAGCGATTAAGGTTATGAGGTGTTCCAGCTTACGCGGTTCACTTTTATATCATCTCAGTCCTCGGAAGTAGCAAGGCATCTGTGGTCGACTTCAGACAGGACCCCTGTTCTAAATGAGGTTGCTTACAAATGTCTATGGGCAGCAGTAACCACTTACCATCAGGTGGGCTGCTTGCTCGTTTGCTACTTCATATTAATAAAAAAAGCGGCCAAACGTTTTTGAATAGTCGTTAAAGCACATCGGCATTGGTTTGTTGAACTGTCGACTTTTCTCTATCATTTGCCTCACACTCTAAATTTGCTCTCTTGCGACCCTTTATAAAGCCAGCTTCCACGTAGGTATTTAGGTACCGGTCAAGATAGGATTTAAGATGGCAAATGACTACATAGAGCACGTGAACGTGGGATATAAGGGCCACTATTCGATGTTTACCATGGACTCTAGTTGAGCTATTTTCGTGTTTGGACATCAGGGTCAGTGACTCATTTAGCAGTTTTCCAGTAGAATTTATACAGGTCCAATATAAATTCTATCCCACGATCTCATATTATGGCTGATGTACTTGTTTTAGCTGAGGTAATTGCACTTCTTATTTCATAATATTAGGGTAGACCTACTTACAACTAAATATGAGCACACTGTGGACAGTGTGCTCATATTTAGTAGTAAGTAGGTTTGGCTTTAGCGTCGGCATAATGTTGCTCACAGTATGATCGCTATCTTCTCATAATTTGGTCTATCTCAGTTAACAATTTGCCCTTATCGTTTTCAATCGCACAGGTCTTCGGTTTGAAATGTCGAGTGATGCTTTTAACCTTTAGGAATACGTCGCACGTTTGATATAACTACGCGTATTCTTCTATATTCTAGTAGATAGAGTTCAAGTAGTCGTTATGATATCTTCGATATCCCAGTTATCATCCATGTCTCTACAAAAGAGATTAGTTTCTCTATTTTGTCCTCTTTGCGGTTTTTCGGTAGTTCGCAGACACTTTTTAAGTTTTAGGCTCATCGCTGCTGCTAACAGTTTGTGATCACTTCCACAGTCAGTTCCTCAGATAGCAATATAATTAATTTGATTGCTAGCTCGGTTGCCTGGCATTTTCCACGTATAAAGTGCCCTTAGTTGGTGTTCGATTGTTCACAATTACGAGAGTTTTCCGCACAGAATTGTAGCCACCTCTCCCTCTCGTTTCTGTTGCCTTATCCGTACTTGCCGACTATTTTGTTCAACTGATGGTTGCTTAAAGTATCTCCTACCATGGCATTCAGATCTTCCATTATGAGTTTAATATCCCTTTTGGCAAAACTTTTTAATGTATCAGCGAATTTGATATAAAAATACTCGATATCTGCTTCGGTTGAGGTCAAGGTTGATGCATATACTACTATAACATTGATACTGCATAGTTTGGCGTTTATCTTTACAGTAAGTATGCGTTCGCTCACCGGATTATATCCTAATAAGTGGGCAATTTGAAGAGTTATAGACAAAGCAACACCATTCTTACTGTCATTATCAGGGGCCGGAAGGGTATACAGTGTTACCATTTGAGATTGTAAAGGAGCTTGATCCTCTGATGTGAGTTTCAGTGATGCCTAATATCTTAAGGTTGTAATGTCCTTGTTTTTGTTTGTTGATCATTTTTCCCTAGTAGCATAGCTTGAACATTCCAGGTCCCAATCCTAATGTTGCGAAGCTGTACATAGAATATTCCACAAAATATGAACTGGACCCAACATGACGCCGGATGGTTCCCGGGTCGCTCTCTTCATATTTTTTACTTTCATTTGATTTCTTTGGAAGAAAGTGCAGTGGTTTCCCCTTGCAGAAGAGCAAGAAACCACTGTGGCGCCGTTGTGGTGTTTTCGATGTATTTTGTACGTCCTGCTGCCAACGTCTCACATCCGAGTGTAGTGGACGTGACCGTACCCCCTTTGCTGCTGTTTGTCGACCTACGCCTCCAAAGGGATTGATCCAAATCATGACGCTAGGTTACTTGATGTGACAAGGTTCACCACGAGTTGGTGGAAGCGTAGTTGGTGTGGAAAGATTATGTGGTTGTTTTTGTTCGCATCACCACACTTGAACCACCTTGAACCCCTATGTCTCACAGTACAGTATCAAAAATTACTATTACTTGTATTGGAAGAGAATCTTGTAATTTATCGGAATTTTCTGTTTTTTCCGGTTGACGAAGTACAGAGGAAACTTAAACTGAACTAGGCGTAGCCCACTTTGAAAAATACGTAATGTAATATATTACTAATTAGCTAATCTTAGTGACTACAAAAACGTTTATTGAAGCTCCACGTAATTGCACAACACTAAAGATATAATTTGAAGAAAAATAAATCTGCTTAAATTTTAGTTACATTTCATTTTTTTAATAAGTTTTGCGAACTATACATCATTCTGAAACAATTTTATGCAAAATAAAATATTGAATTGTGTTTCATATTTCTAGAAGTTTAGGCAAGCTGGGCTATATGATAAAATAATTGCACATGGGATGAAGATCCCGTCACCCTACTTTGAAGAAGGTTCATTAATATATCCTTCCTATAATAAGGAAGGATATATTAATGAACTATTAATTATTCTGGGATACCTCTACGCAGGTTAGATAAAATGATTAATAAAAAATAGCTTTAAATTACTGAAGTTTTTCAAACAATCCTGTCTAAGCAACATAAGAAAGTAAGGTTTTGATTATATAGGCTAATTAAAGTAAAAGATAGCTAAAAAGAAGGTAAAAATACAAACAATATGTTGAACGGTGCAGGTAATATATGTAAAAAAATAAAAAATATAAAATCATATATGCCAAATGACTGAAAATAAAAATGAAGTTGATTCGAGGTATGTACGAGTGTGAAATGGCATAAACCTTATGGGGTGTAACAAGTTTTTCTTCATTTTCGACGAAATTCTATTAAACAATCTTAAATGTGTCAGTTGAAGATAATTAAAAGTTCTTTAAGTTTCAATGAATCATTGTTCACATAGCCTAAAATTTTCTGACGAAAATGGAAACAAATGTGTTTTTTCCTTTTTGATTTTTTATCTCCCCCCTATTTTTTTTAGTGTTTATAGGTAATTTAGTGGAAATTTATCTTGTTCCAAATACTAATATTGTATTTTTTTTCTTTCAATAAATACCAAAACTAGTCTAATAGTAATATTACAAAGCAGTAGTATGATTATGAAATGACTCTACGGTTAGACAGACTTGAACACATATTTTTAAGCGACTTAAAAAAAAGGAGGTTCTCTTCGTTTAATTCGTCTGTATTTTTTATATTTTGTAATTTTCAAATACATGCTCTGTAATTTTCTTTTCAAAGTAATCGAATTATAAGCGGAGATTTGTAGTAATGTTTCTCAAAAACTGCCAAATTACCTTCCCATAAAAAGTAACGTCAAAAGACCTTTTTCCTAACACGCGGGTTTGCGCTCTCACGCGTGTTCCACGTTCATGCGTGAATTAAATCGCTGCAGTCTTCGTGTGCCACGCATTACAAGAAAATTATTTATAAAATAGGATGTAAGTGGCATGCATGCGGACAAAATCTGCAAACAGACAAATACTCGTGACAAGAACAAGGCTCCAAGGCATAAGTTTTAAAAAAAATGAGTATAAGATAAATAAATATATTACAATTAGCGACCGCATTGTATGCAACGTAACAAGCGTATGCAAATATTTGCATGCATGCATAAAAATATATGTATATGCAACAAGAAACAATAAAATAAAACAAGAATAATAGATATTTTATTTTTTAATCAATTAATATAAATATTTTATTTATTAATCAATTAATATAAATCAATCAACAAAACATTTTTTTTTTATAAAATTGACGTTACTCCTAAGAATGAAACTCGTTGTTTTATTAGTAAGATACCTCTGCATAGTCGAAATAGGTATTCATTTAAAATCCATGCGTTAGAGGGCACTGGTGCGTTCCATTTGAGATCCCGGAGTCCCCTGCAAGCGCTCAGGAAGGTTACTTAGGATTTTGTTGCTAAAAATCTTACATAACGCGGAATCTCGGCTTCGGTGTAACTTAGGTTTCCTTCCCGTGACCAAAAAATAATAATAATTTAAGAATAAACCGCCATTTGAAAAATATTTATATATTGTAGACTATGGAACAAGCTAAATACTTTTATTGTTACGTACACCCATAGTATTTTAATTGAATATAAAGATCTGTGATATCTGGATATATAAGCTTTCAGTTCAAAATTATAACACAAAACTATTACTAGCGTTTTGATGGAAATGTGTAAAAAGAGTTCTCCTTCAAAGCGGTGCATTGGCGATTCCTCTGGTGTTGCAAATATCTATAGGCGACGTTGACTTTTCATCAAATGCCCCGCTTGTCTTATCGTTATTTATTATATATATATATTTATCGTTAGGTACAGATATAAAACGGGTGTGGTTGCCGCCTCACTTATCGACATAAACATCTTAATGCTGACGAGTAGCAAAGCATTTAAGACTATGTCAAATAGAACTCCCTGTTTTTATATGAAGTTGGTTACAGATATAGTACAACTGAAATTTTCATAATCAGTCATAGATATCCTGGGGGCTCGAACCTGCTTTTTTATTTTGTCTCTTCGAGGTTTCGAATAGACTTGAGTATCTACATGATTTGAGAGGGTGTAATATATTTCCAGAAGCCTACTTTTTAATAGTCTCTAATATCATTGGACTCACTCGCAGGCCTGTAGAAGCGAATGGATACTAGAGACTTAAAAAGTTGGACTCAGTTCGTGAAAGACCCCGATTTTATGTGACAAAGAATGCACCTTTACTCCATGGTCAAATTAGTTTGAATTGATAGATCTGCTTTATAGTAACCAAATAAGCTCTTAATGATTCCAGAAGAATGAGTTACAGAAATGTTGCCCGAATTTTTATGCAGTATTGCAGTGTTGCCGTGTGCCGGTTATGATTTTGCCTAACCATGTGTAACTCACCAAGATCACCAAGAGGCTAAAACAGTTTTTAATGTCCACAAAACTTAACTGTATTAATGTAAGAAAAACTGGCCAAGTGCGAAACGGGCTTGAACACGAGGAATTTCGTATGTAAAATAAAAAAAGACCTCTTAAGTCAAAAATTGTTATGTTTAACATATTTTTATGGTTGACTACATACAAATAAACAATGCTTCGACCCGGTACATTATTTTCGTGGCCCGGTACCGGGTCGCGACTTATCGTTTGGAAAATGCTGATGTCATTTCAAGGAATACTTATCATTTTCTTCCTAATTTTATGTTAAGAAGTCGAACCAGAATATACGACTTGCAATTTATTTGGCAGTTTTGAAATAAGGCTGGCAGCATAAGACATATCAATGATTCGTTATATGAAGGACATGGTTGTAATTTAATGTTAAGTGCAAAATAAAATCCAGTGTTATTAAGGGGACATCCAAAAATTGCGTGATATATTTAAGGTGGTAATTCTCACGATATCGCCCGCAGATAAGGATGGGTAATTTTTTAAGTATATTTTTTTGCCTTAAAATAAGATTACATGTAATAAGACGTTTCTTTTTTATTCTTGAACATCATGTGAGATTAGTGGTGGGTGGTTAGATCCCATCTAGGGGAGGAGAGAGTCGAAAAATTGGCAAAATCACCTCATGTAATTGATTGACGCCTCCTTAGTAATACACTACACTACATATAGAATAATATATTTTTATAAGGGTAGAATTGTAAATTAAATATGTACAGTATAAAGAAATGTAAGTGACTAGTGTAGGTATAGAATATGCGTACTTATACTCGATACTAGTACTAAAGACTAGTTCTATTAGCACATAAGTAGAGTATTTAGAAGCAATAATTTTATTGATAGAAAATTATTTTTAAAAGTATTTAGAAAAGACTTAGTTATATAAAAACGCAAAGGACTCTGTAAAATCGATCTCTTTGTAGTTTAACTGTATTAAAAATGCATTTTAGTGAGAGCTTACATTGAATGTTTTCGTTTTTGTTTATGAGGTAGAACAATTTGACGACTCACGTGGCCAAGCCATCACCATACCGGTCTGACGCGCAGTGGGTTCCGGGTTCGATCCCCAGCCAGACAGACATCTGAATCTGAAGCCATATCGCACCGTTAGAATAAAAAGGACAAAACTTCAAACATCGACAAATTTAAATAATTGAAACTACTCCTTATAACGGAGAGCTAGAAAAAGACAGTTATAAATGTCCCGATAATAACAGCGAGCTTTAAGAAATTACTAAGACTGTACAATTTAGCCGGCTAAAAAGGTTAGCTTAGTTAATTAGCTAGCTACCCGCTTAGCTAAGTTTGCATTAACCGGGACCGGTTAATGCAAATTTAGCTTTTAGTAGCTGAATTAGCTAACTGCCAATCGGCTATTTCTTAACTACCTACATGATAATTTTGATTTAGATACAGGTTAAAAAATCATTATGAATATTATTTACAAAATAAAACGACAATAATTGTCGTTGTTGTAAAAAAATAATTAAAAATTACCCAAAATATAAACACAATTTTGTTATTTCACAAAAAAAGAACTATTGCATTCCCTTATATTCTCACCGTGCGATATGTATAAGAAAATATACTCATTTTGTTTGAGAAGCTTTCTTTATATTTACCTTAACATATCGAACTATCTATTTTATATAGAATTTGTAAATATTAAATTGATTACTAGCACTTATATGTTTTTAAAGTTGTTTCCTATACAGTGAGAAAGGTATGTTTTACCATTATTAAAGTTAGGTTAGGTTAGGTTATGTTAGGTATTTTTGTGTAATTATCAAAGCGTCATTAGCGGGCCAAATATGAGCAATGGACAAATTCTTAATTAATAATATTTTCTAGTAGATTTAAAATAAACCGTCCATTATTAAAGTAAACAAAATATTTTAATCTTAATATTATTGCAATGTATAACTATGAAAGAATTGTATAGTGTTAAGTTCTGAAAGTTTTTTATGAGACGTTATTCGATTGACAAACAAAACAGTGAAACATACAAACTGAATATTGTCAAGTACACAAAAGCAATGCAAAACATTTACAAGTTTTTTTGAAATAAAAGCTGATAGTATGGCTCCATATTATAAAAACTGGTAGTATGGCTACCAGTTTTTATAATATGGAAATAGCAAGAAACATGCAGTCAAACAGATGGTAAGTGATCGTTGTCGCAAATGGACATCTGTTAGCAAGTTCGTATAGAACAGGGGTTCTATCTGAAGGCGATCATCAATGGGCTCCCGGTAAAGATGGTCTCCTGTGATAAGTAGCCACTATGACCTTGAATATCTGTAATCTGTCCCAGGTAGGATGAAAGTTTTACCTGACATCGGCTATTAACGCGTTGCTAGAGGACTAAGTTAAAACTTCCCGTATAACTGTCTGCCTTAACGCAAACTAAACCAGAATACAGCGGAGTTTAATTCTGCTATTAAAACAAAAATATAGTAGATATTTGTGTCGAAATTATGTAACAGGTAAAATCTTTCATAACCTAAGATATCAGTGTTCAGTGGCGTAGCGTGGGCTTACGCCGCCCGGGGCGGAAGTTGAACTCGCCACACATTTACAAATTTTGACGACCAAAAAAAAAACAACATCTAGCTTGACGACCAAAAAAAAACGACAACATCTAGCTTGACGAGCAAAAAAGAAAAAAAAACGACTATATCTAACTTGATGACAAAACAAGATTGCCAAATCTGTTTTTGCCGCTCCCTAAATCTATTTTCGGCGCCCCTCAAAATGTGCCGCCCGGGGCGGACCGCTCCTCCGCACCTCCTCGCTACGCCACTGTCAGTGTTTAACAATCAACTCATATGGATTTTTTTCAATTCGCTTATCAGTCAAAAAGTATATTTGATCAACTAGTGTATAAAATCTGATTAAGTCGTGTATGAGTACCTAGCAAGAGAAGTAGCTATTATGAGAAGCCTAGTGCATATATACAACATTAATAAAAAACTGTTATGTTGCATGTTAAAAGTACATTGAAATGTATGTACATATATCCGCATAAGACCAATTACATAGTTTCACAACTAAATAAAAAAAATTAAAACGACGCGTTTTGATAAATAGCTGTACAAATAGTTCAATGTATATTCCCTCGAATACACAATCGATGTGGTAATACACAATCGGTCACAAGCAGGTGGTAGAATCAGTGTAGTTCGAATCGGGAGGTATCACCGCTACACTCATTTCTAACGTGAAGCAGTTCTTGCGTTTCGTTGGAAGGGTGTGGTTGCTGGCACACTTATATATGGGGCGACCTTTTCAGTCCTCGAGAGTAGCAACGCATCTGTGATCGACTTCAGATAGAACCCCTGTTCTATATGAAGTTGCCTACAGATGTCCATGGGCGGCAGTAACCACTTACCACCAGGTCGACTGCACGCTCGTTTGCTACTACAATCTGATAAAAAATATCGATCTGCGACTCTTCACAAACGACCGGTAAATAGGCGAAACTATTGAAATAGTAGGTACATGAATTTATAACAATTATATTGACGCGTAATGTAAATCTAATCATTATTGTCGACTTAACTGTTTGATCGTCACGAAATCGTATAAGCACACTCGACTAAACTGTTTGATACACATAAAAAGTGCATATATACACTAGGCCTTAGAGGGCGGTACATGCTGTTGATATGTTAGCGTCTTGTGTAAATATAAATATTTTAGCATTTATTTTTATAAAACCTAAATAAGTATTTGACAACAGGCCAACGTCAGCTTCGAATGTAAATAGTACTAAGCTACCTATAATTGTTAGTGTTCAATACATTTTTATGTACCTACCACTAGATTTATTTGTACATAATATATAAATAAATAATTGATTATTGATACCTTTACTTGTTTTCATTTGATAATGATTTTTGAGATGAAAGAGCTGTGAATAGAATAATGTCTATTTTAATATTTTTATCGGTCGAATACATTTGTAGAAAAAAGTAAAGTTACATTTATTTACAGTAGGTATGCGTTGCTATTTTCAGATGCAGATGTGATGTTGCAGACGCGACGAACTAAGTAAAGCTTATGTTGGGTTGCCAGACGGTATCCAAAAAGAGGACATGTCTTTTTTCCCATCTTTTGTCCTCCCTTTAGTCTCCAATTCTTTAATTGTAAATATTCTCCTTTTTTACAGAAAATCCTGCTTTTTAGACTCAACTGCTTTATTATTTTATTATATTTATTAGTCTGTCAGAGTATTTTAAAAGGAATACAAATCTTATCTCTCTATATATCTTTTAAAATACACTGGTAAATAACAAGTGGTAGAACCAACGTAGTTCGACCGGGGAAGTACCACCGTTTTCGTTGGAAGGGTGTGGTTGTCGGCTCACTTTTATATGAGGCGACCATCTCAGTCGTCGGGAGTAGCAACGCATGTGATCGATTTCATATAGAACCCCTGTTCTATATGAAGTTGCTTACAAATATCCATGGGCGGCAGTAATCACTTACCATCAGGTGGGCTGCTTGCTCGTTTGCTACTTCATATTTTTAAAATAAAGAAAAAATACACTGGCATGTATGACGTTATTACGTAAAACTATCGTATTCTAAACTTTACTGACAATCATTTTTTTATCCGCAGAAAGCGAGGGGCACAGCCAGTGAATACGTGACCAAATGTACGAAATTCTGAAGTAAAATCCAATAAAGCTACAGTGTAAAGTTCAAAGATTTGAAACAAATATAAGATTTTCTCTCGCGCTGCTTAACACAAGACACGTAAAAGCGTACCGAAGCAGATCAAAGTGAATCTTTATTACGAGGAGTATCCAAAAGTATTTTGTTTCTATATTCCGGTTACCTTTATTGGTTTACCTTTTGAACTTTACTTTTGTTGAGCAACTTTCTTTGTGTTTTTGTTTAGAAAAAGGTGAAATAGTTACGTATTTCATATATGTATTATTATTAATTTTATGTCCGATTGATTGACCACGTTTAGCCAAAATTAGCGCAGATCGCGGGTGGGCAGATAGCGGAAAACAATTGGATTCTATAGGCACAAGGCCGGTTGGAGTGTGGCTATTTAGGAGAGGCCTATGTCCTTCAGTGGACCTCGAAAGGCTGATGTAGGGATGGACCGATTTATTATTCCTAATATTCATGCCATTTTTTTTTCGAGGGGGAAACCTTTAAAAGGTACCCGACGCCGTGGGAGCGACGTCGGGTTATGTGGGATTTTTACCGCACCAAAACCCCCCCGGTGGCTGTCCTCAGCGCTGTGTGGAGGACTCTGGGATCTCCAACGGAACGCAACCGGAGTCCTCCAAGCGCAATGTCCCTTTTGGGCTCTTTCCCGGTGAGCATATGCGCTCACCGTTCTTTCAGGTATTTACGACGGCACGCGACCACGCATACCACCGTCCTTCCCGGGGTCACTTGATTGGACGGTTCGAGCTCCCACTGTTGCTGTCCGCAACCCCGGAAGCCCCCTTTTAGTCGCTTCTTACGACAGGCAGGATATACCGTAGCCCGATTCTGGTCCCGATACTACAGGGACATAATTAGTTGGACCTGTACAACTTATTTAACTTAAGTCGATTACAGATAAGATCTTATTTCAGGTGGGTTACAGATACTACGATTGCGTTACTACGCCGGAGGACTAAGTTGGAACGCCTCGGGTAAGGTGTATTACCTAACACATGTCTTAAACCAGAACATCGAGCTCTGGTTTGAGAACAGCACTGTTAAGCTAACTATAGTCCACCACATCTAGATTTCTATGTTCGTTTTGAAAAAATATGGTACAAACTACGATATGTTGTGTTATTCTATATTACACGAGTGATACGGAAGTCGATAAATGAATAATGATTGCACTCTATGATAGTTAATTCGTTTGGAAAAGCTTGTGGGATTGTAAATGAATACATTTTAACAGAATTAAAATGTATTCATCTACAATCCCACACGCTTTTGGCGCAAATTTTTGATTCTATGTTAGCATTACTTCCCACTTATTTCCCACTACTGGGCGTGGGATATACGGGGAGCAAGATCATAAATATGATATACGGTAGGCTATAGTTTAATATTTAGAACGACCCTCGTACTCCCACACCAAAATGTTTTTGACGGACATAATTTTATTTTCTCGACATAAAAAATAAGTGGGAATTATTTTAGTTTGGAAACAGTCTGTTACTTATATATTTGATTTATTTTATTTACCCAGCGGGTTGGTTTTCTTCTCGCACGTACTAAACGATATTTGGCGATCCCTAAGACGAGCCGTTTGTCACGTACGTGACGCAATGGGCAAATGGAAACTTCAGTGCTGCCGAAAGGACAAATAAATACGTAACTGTTTAGTGAAAAGTAAATTTATCACGTATCACACATGATGCGGTTATCGCAGGTTCTTCATACCTGAGAGGTGTTTTTTACTTACCTAACACAAACATTTTTGAAGTTTTATGTTAGGTAAAGCCAGAAATTAGTATGTATTGTATTACCTTCGGCTCGCTCATACAAAATTTTAAACTTGAAGCAAAAACACTTATTGTTTCTGTTTAATATAGAACCAACAAAATTATTTTTGTGCATTGAATTAAATTAAAAACAAGCAGAATATATTTTAATAATAATAAATATATCATAAGCTGAGTTCTAAACGTATTTATACTTTTATAAATAATCATAGGTTTAGAGCTCATTCTATTTAATTTAATTTTGATCATTATTTTTTAACATTCCTATACAGTAATGGGTTGATGACGAATCAACCCATTACTATCCCACTGCCGGGCACGTCTCCTCTCAATATCAGAGTTGTTGGTATACTTCACACACCTTCGAGATTTTTTTTGAGAACTATTTGGTGTGTTTCCTTATAATATTTTCCTTCACCAAGTATTATAATTAATTTTCAATACCTACACATATACACAGAAAGATTAAATCATACGTTTATTATTTTCATATATGTATGTTAAATTCCTTATAATACCGATCTTAAGATGTGGAAAGCGTACTCTCATGTAATTTCTGAACATTGCGCACATTCGAGGGAAATTGCAATCTATGCATAGTCGCAATCCATTTCATTCGAAGGTCCCATATGCAAGTAGGTCTCAGTTGTTTTCTTGCCGCTGTTAATATCGATAAAATACGTTTTTCAGTTATTTTGAAAATGAAATACATTTCACGTCGCTGCTGAATATGAAAGTTTAAGAATTCTAAGATGCTTTATATATACTGTACAGTAATTCATTCATGTTAATATGTACTGTATGAGCTTGGAAGCTGTTTTACGAAATTTCTTTTGTATGTTTAAGTTATTTAGTATTGAAATGCTGTTCCATGATCATTGAAGTCCTGTAACCGGTATGAAAAAAGCAATTATTAACAGATCATGACTTACAAATTGTTTTGTTCTTTTGGCACCTATTATATTTCTAAACTGATCTATATAGATATGGTCGACATTATTATACTTTTAAACTTATGTAGAAATGCTCGACAGATGGCAATATTAGCGTAGATGTAGTATTAAATATAATTGGTCTAATTGCAAATAATGAGAACATAAACAAAAATACACATAGAGTATACAATATATACACATAAAGTCAGGTTAAGATGCAGGCAAAGAAAATTACATTTTACTTTTAGGGTACTAAATTTAACTTTCACTTAGTAAAGTAACTCACTTGCTTAAAGTAAGAAAGTTTAGATTAATGGTTACTTTGTCGTAGTTGAAGGTAAGGAACAGAATATAATATGATTTTTCGCATTGGTGGAAAAAAGGCAGTTTAAGACATTTGTCCTACTAAAAATGTACAGCGAGAATGATGGCGACTTTAACAAAAAACTAATTTACACAAGGTAAAAGTAAACCTTCTAAAAAAAAGTAGCTTATGAGAAACTGAGATGGATATAGAGTATGGGGAGTATTAGAATGGACATTAGGTCTACTATTTTATTATTTACGTTATGAAGCATCGGAAAAAGAGGGAACCGGTAATACAAAAAAGCGAACGAAAAAAAACTGTCATTCACATCATCTCATGCTCTCATCGACGTAATCTTATACATTTATCTGTTCCTTTCTTTATCGTCATGTTTTCGATTCGTTTCATCGAGTTTTTTCAACTATTCGAAAGAAATTTCCCTTAAAAACAAACATCAAATAAACAACATAATGAATCAAAAATTACTTTAAAAAGGGTTAGTGCCTTTTGAAATATATAGTTCATCAATAAGGAGGCCGTATCACTTTAGGATATAAAGGTGCGTTCAGTCTAAGCATCAGAAATCGGTTGTTCGTGATAGCTGAACATTTGTGACATTCAGATTTAATCCAATCATTTTATTAACTACAAATAGTAAGAAAAAAATCATCGACAGTAACGACTTGTTATAGATAATATCTATTGGATATCACGTACTGACTGATTTGATCAAGAATTTAGAAATATGAATTACTAGCTTATTACCACCCACTTCCATATCAAAAAGTAGCTGCGTACCAAAATTAAGCGAAAGCTGAAAAGTAGCTTTTGCGTGAAAGAATAAAAACAGAACATTATACCTAAGAGATAAGGTTAAAATTTTCAACCAATTCTCGTGTATAGCTTATTCGTTTACGGTGGGTTGTTTCCTTAGGGGCGAAGAGATAAAATATGCGCACGTCAAACGGCAGCGAGACCTCTCGACTCGTCATCTATCATTCCAATTTGCTTCTATTTTACGATATTACCACCCAATCGACTGTAGTATACTGGAAATGCCATGAAGTGTATAATCGGCTTTGTGTGTACCGTAAATGAAAAGTAGCAAAATTTATGTTCTGCTTATTTTGTGTTGATTTATAGGATGTACTAAGAAGATAATATTTAACGTGTTTTATTAGCTATTTCTATAGCAATTTTGGTTATTCTATAACTTTATGAGATGACTGTGCCCTAGAAGTAATGTTTCGGGTTTTAATGTTTTTAGCTATCTCTCATTATATTTGTGGTAAACTTTTCTAATTTAAATAATCGAAGGCTTTATAAAACGATTAGAGGTTACGAGTACATATTTTCATAGTGTTAGCTCTTATTTTTTGTATAGTTCCTATAGAGTTATATAAGCTGTTTAGCATATATAACCTATATGTAGATTGATATTGGTAAGTGAGTTTTCTCTAGTTCGTCCTTTACTCAGTGGCGTCCCAGCGATTCTCATCTCAACCCATGCAAGGTATTTTTAGCTCTAATTCGTAGGCTACTTTATTTATACACTCTCATTCTAAACACGTTAAATATAAGTCTGCAATGTTTGTTTTAACTAATACAATAATTTTATACGAATTTTACTAATATTAAAAATGCGTAAGTTTGTAAGGATGTATGTGTGTTTCTTACGCGCAAAAACTGGTAGCCGGATTTCGCAGAAATTTAGCACACACATAGTTTGTAACTTAGATTAACAGATAAGATACTTATAACCTTGTTAAACGTGACCGAAGGCGCTGCAATAACATTTTTTTAAATTAATATGAAATAGCAAACGAGCAAGCAGCCCACTTGATGGTGAGTGGTGTCTGCCGCCCATGAACATTTGTAAGCAACTTCACGTGGAACAGGGGTTCTATATGAAGTCTATCATAGATGCGTTGCTACTCCCGAGAGCTGAGATGGTCGCCTCATATAAAAGTGAGCCGGCAACCATACCCTTCCACCGAAACGCAAGAACTGCTTCACGCTAGAAACAGATGTGTTACTTCCCTGGTCGAACTACATTGGTCCTACCACCTGGAAAATCGGAGTAAATTTGTAACGTAAGTCGGAGAAAATACGGATGAATGAATACATTTATTTCGAACGGAGAAATAGGTGTGGCGGTGGTACTTCCCCGGTCGAACTCATTGGTTCTACCACCTGGCAACATAGTAGATAAATAGATTTGAATGATAACAATAGACAAGATAAATGAAACAATTAAACGTTATACGCTGTAAGCTTTTACGAATAAACGGGTTATATACAATATTTTACTTTACGTCACTAGAAGTTGTGAACTTGTAGCATTCTAACGATGTTGCATCGAGATTGATGACGTGGAATATACGGGCGGCGTTCTGAGCGTGTGACAGGAGCATCTTGATTAGTCTCCGCTATCTAGTTCCTAGTGATTAACAATTTAGTGTGCGTTTTTACACGACTGCGTCAGCAAGACAGAAATGTTTTCGAGCGTATGTATGTATGTGCATATTTTGCTCGCTACAACCTCAATGGATGGACGGATTGTGTCATGTGACATATCATTAGAATCGTTTTAGTTTGCAAAGTTATTAGGTATGTAAGAAAAATAACAAAAAATACAACCGACTGCAATGCTACAAAAAAGTAAAAAATAATATAAATACATGTTAGTTTAGTACAAAGTCGGCGCTCAATATGTTGGACACAGTTCTGTCATCATGATCCAGCGTAATGTATTAAGTCTTAGAAATAGGGTTTTGTTTTTACCCTTATAGTACGGAACTCTACAAAAGATGTGTTCGTGGTGTCTCCAGGGTCTAATAATGAAAGGTTCCTTTACAAAGTCACAAAGTAGTACCTAAAGCTCCTCGAAATATCCTGTATTTAATTTAAATTTCACAACATGTTATTATAACTTAATACTGACATGAGTTGTGTGAGCATTAATCTTCGTACTGACTTAGATTAATGAGAAATTACAATTTTATATTGCCGTCATAATATTAAGCCAATTAACATTAATAACACAAGCACTTATGTTCTGGTTTAAAAGGCTTTGGCCCGGATCTAGGGGGTGCAAGCTGGGGCCTATGCCCCGGGCGGCAAGTTCAGAGGGCGGCAAATTAAAACCTTGCAAACAAATGCGCAACTCATAATTCATTGAAATTTGACCACTGGAACGCCTACTCAGTAGGAATTCTTGACACGTATACGTTTTAATGGCCACCAATTATTGGATATTTGGCTAAAATGATGGTAAAAGACATTCAAGTGGGCAGAGGCAGAATTTTTTCAGTTTTTGCCCCGCCTAAAATAATCGAATAACGTGAAGCATTTCTTGCGTTTCGATGGAAGGGTGTGGTTGCCGGCACACTTTTGTGGCAACGTATCTGTGATTGACTTCAGATTGAACCCATGTTTACATAACTTTTAAGCCGTTTAGATACCCCACCAAAAACCTATACGATTACTGTCAAGTGCTCTCAGTAAGACAACTAT
>DWNE01001381.1:0-22282 GCA_018249875.1 Cecropterus toxeus | reverse complement strand
AAAAAAAAAAAAAAAAAAAAAAAAAAAATACAGACGAATTGAGTACCTCCTCCTTTTTGGAAGTCGGTAAAAAAAATTAAAATAAAAACCTATTAGTTGCTTTCACAAAACAAACATTACGCAAAGAGGAAGGAAAAAATACGATAAAATTACCAAATTTTAATTAATTATTTATTAGTATAACATTTGAATAGTTTTGGAACGATGATTCAATACTATAGAGGATGTGATAACGGCTGGTATCCGTTTATCATCGTCTATGATATTTAAGAGAGCTGTTAAATGTGAAATCACGAGGAAAAATATAGCCACGAATCGGGCACTAATATGTTTATTACCTGAGCTTTCGCCAGCGATAAAAGGTAGCGCAGACTTGCTACTTTTCTGCGATTTGCTAATTTAGTTGCGACTATTGTAAGATATTATAAAAATTGAATGAATACACTTATTTATAACATTGTAGATTTAATAGTATTTATTATTGCATGGTATTTATTTTTACACTAGCAATTTAAGAGTTGTACCTATTATATTGCCATCGCTTTGCAAAGGTTTTCATATTCATATCAACTTAATACTGATTATAATAATTTGCTATCACGAAGTTACGTACATAAATATGCGAATTACTGACGCAACAAGGTTTGAGATCATGTGTGAGAGTGTTTATTCGAGTCATTTATATTTAGATTTACTTTAATTACAAGTGTAATAGTTTGCCAGATTCATGGAGGCATTTGGTAGCATTGCATTTAAGACCTACACTGCTTTTGACTACGCTATGCTGTTTTAAATAAATGTTTTGATAGTACAAAGTTATTTGTTCTTGCAAATCGTGTAACTTAAGAATCAGCATCTAAAAGTTGCCAGTCTGCACAACCTCTAAGTGCGGAAGTTAATATGTTACCCTTGAAGACAACGGGTGCCTTCCTTGAGAAATTTACCGCTTCTAAAATCCCACCGTCTTTTCTTTTAAATGTTTGCGCTCGTTACTCTTGCTTACTTGCACTAATTCGTTTTCTCGTTTTGAAATGATAGTCTACTAATGTAATAAAGGTGGGCGATCTATTTTTATCGTCCTCATAATGAGCTAGTTAATAGTTTGTGATATTTGTGTTATCGTGCCAGTTGATACTATAATTATTTGTGGAATATTAGGTTATTTGAGATTGTAATAAATTGTGTTGAATAAAGTTATTTTTATATTTTTGACATTCTTACTGTACCTACCACACCGATTTCTAACGTGAAGCAGTTCTTGCGTTTATGTGAAGGGTGTGGTTGCCGGCTCACTTTTATATGAGGCGACCATTTCAGTCCTCGGGAGTAGCAACCCATCTGTGGTCGACTTCATAAGGAACCTATGTTCTATGTGAGGTTGCTTACAAATGTCCATGGGCGGCAGTAGCCACTTACCATCACTGTTTACCATCACGTTTGCTACTTCATATTATAAAAAAAAAACAATTATTATGATTGCGAGAGTGTAAGACACGTACACATAAAATGTATACAAATCCCTGTACTAATATATAAAGATGAGTTGGTGTATGTCTGTCTATTTGTTACTCAATCACGCAAGAACCACTTGTCCGATTTACATGAAATTTTGCATGGATGTACCTTGTTCGAATTCTTGTAACAGGCCAATGTAGCGAGTAATGCGGCGGTGGTTGACAATATTACTCGTACACTTGTTATTTTAAAGTACATAAATTAATATGTAATTGCCACTCAAATTGCCTTTTGCAAGTAATTTGAAAGTATTGTAATTAGGTATATATAGTCTCGTTTGGAAGGATAAGTATCTCATTATTTACCAAATAAATATAATTTTTCATTTTTATATCTATTCGTTATTATACCTATCACATTTTGTTTATTGTCTCTATTATAAACAGAGTTATTTTTGGTTTAATTTCTAATTGGCTCATGACACTATTTCTTGTTTCATACACTTTATTCCATCTTTCATATCCGGGTCACTCTTAAACCTAGATTTAGTTTCGCCTTAATGTTGATAGGTGCTTCGGGCTCCATTCAAGTAAGAAGCTCTGGTTTGTACTTCCATTGTTAAAATAAATTGTTTTCTAACAAAAACGACAACGCGGAATTTCAGTTTGTATTGCACAATATTACTTCATCCGTCAGCTTCGTCTATTCATATCTATATTATAAAGCTGATGTTTGTTAGTCTGTTCGAACATTATGTAATTTATTTAATTTTATGATGTTTATTGGAATAAATGGTTATGTGTAGACTTAAAAGGTTTTATATATTTAATTTGTTTATGAAGGGTAAATTTTAATCACTATATAATATAAAATAAAGTCGCTTCTCGCTGTGTGTTTGTCCCTATGTATGCTTAAATCTTTAAAACTACGCAACGCATTTTGATGCGGTTTTTTGTAGATAGAATGATTCAAGAGGAATGTTTATATGTATAATGCGTGCATAATATAGTAGGGACGTAAATAAACACATTGTCTAATAACAAAAAGCTGTGAAAGTTGTATATAAAAAGATATTTAGTATTATATAGTATTGCACCCGTGCGAAGCCGGGCGAGTCGCTAGTTGGCTAACAAGATTAATTTATGAGACAGAAAGATGGAACTGAACAAATACATAGCACAATAATTTAAAAATGTTTTCCGAAATTCACTTAAACGCAAAAAACTTTGGAGACGGAAAATGCCGCACGCCTAAGCTTGTTTTTAATAAATCCGTAACATTGGTTTCATTATCGAAATGCGGCGTAATGACGTTAATGACCACTCATTTTAATTAATACACTCGTTAGTTGCATTTTTTGGTTCCGTTTTTAAACTTTATCAACAATGTAGTCTAAAGGTGTGGTCACATGCTAGCATAAGGGCGCGACCACACGCGAATCCCCCATTATTAACGTTAACAATATTTCATACGAGCTCATATAATATGCAAGTGACGTGTCCACATTTATGACACTTTGTCGGCTGACACGGAAAAAATATTATATTCGTGACAGCGTTATTTAGTGGTAGCCCGTAAAGGGTAGAATGTTTAATGTATTATACTTTTTGTCGTGCGTTCTGCCCTATATTCGGGGGTAAATATTGAAGGGTCTATGTGATCTGTTTTGTGATAAGGCTACTATTATAACGTGGTGTATGTACCTTCTAAATCAAATAAAACTACAATACATTAAAATAATGACTCGTTTTATAAATGAGCAGACTAAATGGTTTCTGATTCAATGATAATATTGATGTTTCATAGATTTATATCCGTGTTTATATTACATAAACCAAATCCTTGAACGAGTGATATTATGAACAGAATCTTATGTAAAAATCAAAACTACTTGTATGTGAAATCTTTTAAGTTTAATTGGTACTTTCCATTTCTGAATTTCTTTTTGTTGATATTTCAACCCAGTCAGTTGCATAAGTCAAAATATCGGTAAAACTCGTACCTGCAAAATATTAAAATGACGCTTTCTACACTTATAGGCCCACACTAGGATTTTCTCTTGTGTCGTGGGTACCATAGACACACAAAACGAATACACAAACACCCAAACCGATATCAGAAATCTGAAGTCATCATTCAGATGTCTGTCTGGCCGGGGATCGAACCCGGGACCCACTGCGCGTTAGGTCGGTATGGTAACCGCTCCGCCACGCGGGTTGTCAAAAATGGATCAATTCTGCGACAAATTTACTTTAAAGTAAACTTTCAAGTTCGATAAAATGGTCTACAAATCCTAAACATATTTTATTGTACGAGTATACCTACAATCGTTACTTTAAACTACCCACTTTTGTTTTGCTAAATAAACGTTAATAACGTACTAATACTATTTTCATTTACTATTTCACCCAGTTTTCGAGTAAGAAATGTCATTCGCGCTTGATGTATGTACACTGGAGTGTCTAAAGTACGGAGTATTCGCGGAGTCGGCTAATTAGATGGAGGGAATAAATCGTTACAATTATTTACTCTCGCACCGTTTG
This sequence comes from Cecropterus toxeus, assembly GCA_018249875.1. Lineage (NCBI taxonomy): Eukaryota > Metazoa > Arthropoda > Insecta > Lepidoptera > Hesperiidae > Cecropterus > Cecropterus toxeus. The sequence continues at coordinate 18,284 of DWNE01001381.1, read as the reverse complement.
CCGCTGACTCGTGGATCTATTTATTGAGATGAGAAACCGTGACCCCACTGAAATAGATCCTGTTAAATCTATACATCACTAAAGGTGAAGCAATTCTTCATGGTGCTAGTTGAAAATACCATCGTTCTGGTTTGAAGGTTGTTTTAAGACATAAGTGTTTTAACTGAACATTTTAACTCAATCTTCAAGGGTAGCAATAGTTCAGCTGATTGTATAAACTCTAATATCTTTTATATACAAAGAACTTGCAAACGAACAGCCAGTCCAACTGATTGTGGACCGCTTAAAATCATAACAAGGGCTGTACCTGAATTCATTAATGCACATAAGCGCAATTTCAGAAATACGCAGAAATTGCTTTACTCTAAATACAGTGTGGCGGTTTTACCTCTTTAGTCAAAATTGTATTCGTTTTACCAACTTTAAATTTTAGGGTAGATTTCAGGCATCCATAACCAGTACTGACTTACTGTAATATCTACCTATTAACAGTGTGTTATCAACAGAAATTGTACATAAACAAAAACGCTTTCTACACACATAGCCCCACAGTAGGATTTTCTCCTAAGTCGTGTGTGCCATGGACACACAAAGACGAATACACAAACACTCATACCCAGAACAGAAATCGAAACTCATCATTCACATTTCTGTCTGGCCGGAGATCGAACCCGTGACCCACTGCGTGTGAAACCTGTATGGTGACCGCTCCGCCACGCGGGTCGTCGTCGTACAGAATTATATATATATATAAACAGCGATTTTGCTGAACTATATTGAATTAGCTTTATCCGGCGTTGTGGTAAACCGTTACAATACTAACCCGATACGATTTATTGATCCATTGATAGCTTATCGTTTGCTTTATCTGTGAAACACACATCGAGCTTTTGTATGTACTTTGCTGTTTAAATTATAGTTGTGTCGTTCAGTCCCTATGTACAATAAATTAATGTCTAGCTGCCTATCAGACTAATTTCTCTAATGATTTTGACCAATAGCTAGTGAACCGAAAAGGTCTAATTATCTAGCCATATATTTTTTGTGGTTTTTAAAACATTTTTTATTATCTATTGAAGTATATACCTATTATTAGAGGATTTATGAAATTTTCCTGGGGGCTAATTTGAGGAACCTTTTGATAATAATAAATAAAATATATAATAATGATATTAGGAAAGTTGCTTATTCAATGCATACAAATTTGCGGAAATTTGGTGGTGTGGAAAATATTATATATATAGTACGCGACTCTACCAAATTGATATATTAAGAAAAACGTTATAGTGCAATGTACAATAATGAGTATACAATAATGTGTACTATTATTTGTAAAGGTACAATTTATATTACGCAATTTGTACATAATACACAGTCGTAAAGCCACATTTGCCAACTAAAAGAATGCAGTTTGTATAACTATTAATTTAATGGAAAAATAATTAAAACGTGGTCTAGTGCATAACTTGGAGAAATAAAATATGTAACAGTCACATTAATAATAATTACGTTGAAGGTAATTAAGCTACATTACTCGTTACATTATATTACCTATCTATCTCTTACAATATATATAAATTAAAACTCCTATGTTATGGTTTATTTTTTTGTGATCCACATTATTTTTTCTTCTCTCATTGAACCTAATCATGTCCAACGATAAGAGGAATTTTAGCCGTCATAATAAAATGTAGCGGGCCGCTAATACAATACAAAGTGTCTTATTCAATAACGTCAGCACTCTCATCCCGATCTTAACAGGATCAATTTAGATAATTTATTTCATTTCGTCACAGGCGTAGGTCACCGGAGTAATGTGGGTAAGTTCACGATTGGATTCGACTAATTGTATGACCATTTACGACTGGTGAATGCTCTGATAAACAAGAAACGATTAATTATAGGGTTTTACATTTAAGCCTTTTGATAGAAAACAGAACACAGAAAACAGAAACCACCACTTCTATAAAGGTATCGAATATACCTTTATAGAATTGGTGGTTTCTGCCGAATAACGACACTTATAAACTGCTGTGTTCTGTGTGTGTGTAAAGAGTATGGCAAGGGTCACGAACTTATCCGAGGCGGACTTAGTTGTTTCTCCTGAGGACTTAGTCCAACTAAGTCCTCAGGAGTAGCAACAGATCTGTGGCCCGACGGCTCGACCACTTGCCATTAGGTGGACTGCATGGTAATTTCCTACTTCAATATTATGAAAACAAACCTGGCCTTACCCTGATGTTTCGATCTTTTTATTCGTTATTTTTCTTTTACATCTTACCCAATTCACTCTACTACAAAAATTGTTAAAAATACAGTGTTAAAATTATCTAACAGCTTGGATTCTACAATAAATGTCAATGAAAATATTTCAAATTCAACACTCCCGTATACTCGGTATAGTAATACATGAGGGGAGAAAATTAACATCTGGTTTTCTATTTATCATAGAAATGACCGCAAAGGCTCGTTACCCCAGTCCCGGTAACCGTCAACTAAAAGTGACTTCGTAGGAACAAAATTCGCTCGCAATCATACTCATAGTTACAACTGACGACCCCGACAGAACCTAATCAAATATGGACGAGGCCTGCGCCAGGTGAGGGCTCGCAGGTGCATGACAGCACTATCCGTCTCTTTCACTCCAAAGGGTAACTCTGGAACCGCTATAGAGCTATCTCTTACGTTGACATAATGGTTTTTTTCTCTCTGATATAACGTTTTTTTCGGAGGCAGATACACAGATATGCATCGGGTTGATATACCGCGGTCTTATTTGACTTTTCGTCCGTTCGTGTCATGCATTTAAAAAAAATGGCTTCGAGTTAGTTGGCTGGATTGTTGTTCTCGTTTTGTGTCGCTCCAGTTTCGCGCGGCTGTATTCGTATGGTAACTAGGCGAGTCGGAACTTTTGTGTTAATTGAATTTATTTTTATTTAACTTGAGTGAACTCGGATTAAGAATTAATCAGCGTAACGTATAAGTAGTTTTGTTTTTAGTTTTTGTTTCATATCATAAACTTTAATTAGTATTAAGTAAAAGTGTAGAGTTTCGACGCTATCAAAGAACTAATTTTGCAAAAAGAAAAAATGACATACTATAAACTTTCTATTTTTAAATAAGTAGAACAAATCGTTTATCTAAACAGACCCTTAAAGAAAGGGATAGATGGAGCGCCATGGATGTTCAAATATCTGTGAACTGAGTCAATATTTGTACAAAGAACTCGATATTGTTGTCAAGTGGCTAATCCGCCGGCTGTGGGGCGGCGCGGCGGCGCACCAAACCGCAAGCTCGCCGACTCTCACGATCACGAGTTTTGCTGCGACCGCACTAACCGACGATTCTTGACCGATACAGCATAAAACTTATAGTAAGTAATGAAATGAGGCACTTACAAATTGGCAGTTACTACATTTTTTCTTACACTACCACCGGATCGGAACACGACCACAACTAAGAAGATCCGGCAAGAAACTTAGCGGGTTCGTTTATATATCTTAACGTTTGTACAATTTGTTTTTTTTTTACATAGCAATAAAAGCTAGCTCCAGTAACTTGCCTTAAATTTGACTACACGTGAAGCTTGTTTGGCAATAGTTAATATCATAATTTATGTTCAGTTATTTATCGGTTATCTCTTACCATCTGATTTCTTCTCATATTTGAAGAATATTTGCATAATATTGTATTAGTAAGCTAATTTTAAGATTTATAGAGTACAAAACAAAGGCAAACTGCAATATCTATTTCTAGTGTTAATGTTCATTGTCTGTCGTAAATATAAAGGGCTGTTTTTAGCCATATTTTAAGGTTTACCTTTAAATTATGTGGGAATTGTAAAGAAAATCTTTAAATATTTGACGTGGCAGATTAACTAAAAGGTTAATGTAAAAGAATAAATATATTAACATCAAAATAAATCAACAAGAGTTCAATGTGATTGTTCATATTTTTATAATCACAAACACGCAATTTTTTCCTGGCTGTCTCATGTATTGATTGATTTTTTATAGAATAAAGAGAATTTAATTACCTCCTTACCATAAACAAACATCCCACGCGTATATTGTATTCAATTGTCTCTGATTACATGGCGTCTGAAAGGCGGGCTCATCTCAAATTGTTTTATAAAAAGTTAAAAATAGACTTATGAATCTAACAAACGATATACATAACAACCGTCAAAGGAAACAATTCCGCCTTGACATTAATTAGAACGTTCAAATGCCGTGTGAAATACAAAATCGTTGAATTTTATTGCATTGGTTATTTTATTACATATTGACAAGAAATATTTTGGCATTAACATGTGTGGTAATATCCTATATAACTTCTTGCGAAATAGTTCCTATTGTAAAATTTTAGTACTAGATTTATTCGTGATTTTGTCAGCATAGTTATTATCGATTCACGGTAAGAAGACATGGTGTTACTGTTCCCGAGTCTTGCCAGAATTGCTGTATCAAAGAGTATTTTTTTTTTGTATCAAAACAATGTAATGGAAATGTTTATTGTTAATTGTGTATTATTATAGGTAATCTATTTAAATTTCCATTTTAAAGTACACCTTTCGCGATAAAGCATATAAAGTACACATTGCGTTGGGGAATATATTTAAAAATCGAAGCACTTTAAAAAAAATATATAAAATACTCGTAAAATAGGTTGTATCAAATATTAGTCTCCAATTCAAAGTCAAAACAAAAAATATTCTATAGAATAAAATACCGATACTGCTTGCGTGATATAGTAAACACGGGCATGTATCTACCATTTTTAGGACTCCCAGTAAAGCTTCAGAGTATTGGATTTATGGGTAAAGTTGTTCACGTAAAACCGTTATTTCAGAGTAAACGCATATAAAACGTGTACAGTGCAAAAATTTCTACGGAATAAAAAAATCCCTCTTACGAAATTACACATGCGGGTACCTCCGTCTGTTTAGTACCGGATTAAGCGTGCTATAATTTTTTGTGAACGTTGTTTACCATATTAGCCTTTATTTGAGGCTTTAACTATACGAGTTTTTGGCAACTGGAAACCCCGGAGTTTCGGTGACCGGAAGTGCTTGTGGGTTGAGGCGCGGGATTTGACCGGAAGTTGCAGCCCGAGCCTGATGTGTTAAGCTTTAGTAGGGGCTTAACTGAGTTATTAATTAATGGCCACGAGTATCCGGCGCCCGGTATGTGTGCGAAGTTTTTGCGATGTATATTTTTTTTCGTCTGCGTTTGTTTTTTCATTATTTTTGGTCTTTGTGTCTTTTTAATGAAGCATCGTTTTTGATAATCACCTCTACTCGGAAATTTTGCAAACTGTATGGCTAGAAAGTAAGGGTCTTTATTTGTATAAAAACATCTCTTATGGGGAAAATGGTGTTTAATTTAATAAGCTGCGTTTTAAAGCAATAAAGCTTATACATGGTACATTGTTGCAATTTTGTGTTTAACATTGTCAGTAATATAGTGTTATATTTTATTTTGTTCAATTGCAATTGCAATACTTAAAGCTTATATATGGACTATAGCGTGGACTTATATATGGTACATTTTTGTTATGTGTTTAACGTTATTAGTAATACAATGTTTCATTGTACAAATTTGCAATACTTATTATACATAAATTGCATTCCGTACTCCTCAACATTACCTTTGACTATGCCAAACCTCACACTACTCTGTGAGCTTAGTATTCGTACCCTAAAATTTGGTACAGACACAGCATTTTTTTAATGTCCAACGAAGTGGGCACGGGTTTGCTAGTTCCTATATAAAATATGGAATGTTAAAACTGAATACGCTCTACTCGTTGGCTCTATAGATAGACGGTGGATGAAAATGTCAGGTAGGTATTAACGGTTCTCTTTTATCGCGCTAACACTCCTCTGAAATTGTCAGAACAGGTGTCTACGACGGGCAGGTCTTAAGCACATGAGTTATTTGCATATTTCGATATAAAAGTCAGCATATTTTGTATCATAAATACTGTTCGTTTATAGCATGGTTTGTTATATTCAAACGGATGACATATAAAGTATTTAAATGGTCTTCAAGTATTAATAGTTCGTTATATTTAGAAATAAGCTATTCACCTATTTCTACCGTGTAGCAGTTCTTGTGTTTTGGTGGATGGGTGTGGCTGCCGGCTCACTTATATATGAGGCGACCATCTCAGGCCTCGGGAGTAGCAATGCATCTGTGGTCGACTCATATATAGAACCCCTGTTCTATATAAAGTTGCTTAAAAATGTCCGTGGGCGGCAGTAACCGCTTACCATCAGGTGGGCTGCTTGCCCGTTTGCTACTTCATATTATTAAAAAAAAGCTACATAATTTTACATGACAAAATATTTACCTTATTATGCAATCCGTATGTAAATGAGTACAGAATAGAAATCTGTTAAAATGAAATTAAATTACTATCCAGGGACGCTTAGTTTTATCCTCTGTATACTTTAATTTAAATATTATGAACGAAACAAAATATAATCGTCTAGAATTTGCGTCGCCTTTTGACCGTCCTTATACATGAGTGGCTTTACTAAAGCGTCACGTAATGTATTTAATTATACTTATAATATTTGTGAGTGAGAATTAAAGTATGATTTTGTTTCTGTAAATACTATTTATTTTCTTCCATTCAGTTGAAGTTGTGCGTCGTTATGTTGTGTTGATGTTTTGTGAATGAACCAGAAACCAGTTGGGTTAGGATATAACCGTCAGGCTGATATATAAATGTGTGTAGTTGTTGTTGCCTCTATTGGCCTTTACACTTTGATTAATCTGTACACCAGGTTTTGGTAGCGAGCCTAAAGCTCAACACGAGTAAAAAATATGGGCCAGAAAAGAGGGTGGTTTTGGTCCCCTTTGCTCCGGATTCGTCGACTCGAATCTCTATTCAGCCTTCGGGAGGGACCACGCTATTGCTGAAGTCCTGACAATCGGCCTCGTCTCAAATAGTGGTAATATATTACGGATACAACTATGTTTCCTTACGGCGTCTTCCATAAAGCATCTCATTTAACCTATCACTTCAACAATAACATCGGATTATTTTATAAAACAGACACGATTTACACAAGCCGCCTGGATATGCACACTTCATTTCATTAAATACTAATACTATAAATGCGAAAGTTTCGGATGTATGTGTGTTTGTTACTACTAATTTTATTTGGATAAAATTTGGAACATAGTTTTTGGCCTGGATTAACCCATGGGATACTTTTTGCCGAACATCACCCAAGCAGGCGAAGCCGCAAGAAAAAGCTGGTTATTTTCATAAACATAGTTTCATTTAAGTAAAATTTGACTTTGTTATGTTGCAATTAGAAGATATGCAAATATTATTAACGTCCTCAGTTGAGAGCAACGCTGCGGACGAAAACCTAATTTATTTTATGACGGTAAAGCAAACATACTTGCAGTATAATATATTTTCTCTAAAACTTATTAAACCTTAACATAGCAACAACATAAATCGATCCAAAATTATATTCACCGGTTACAATAAGTTTGAACAAACAAAAACCCGCGGTTAGGATCTTAACCGTGTTTGCTTTTCATCAGTTAACTGCAAAATAATACTCGCCAAGATTTCTCCCGCTAGAGTACCTGTCTCACTGTTAAATAGCACATAGCGGTTAATTGGTTGAACGAGACATATAAACTACAATGTGAGAGACAAATCTAGTATCTAATTGAGTTAAGATAAGCACTTTCGAACATTTCAAATGTTTAATGGTAATAGTGAGGCATTATATAAGTGTAACATAATATATATGTATATATTTTAAAAATAAATCTATTCATAAGTCAATAAAATAATTTAAGAAAACATTTGATTTTGATAAGATTATGTGCAATTTTCGATTCGGTATAGTTATGTCACTACGTCAATACTGAGGTATTTTGATGACCAAATTAACATGATAGTTTTATTTTGACAGTTGTATTATATTTTTTTGACAGTGATTTTTATGAAGGTAGTTTAAAATATACCTATGACTTTTTGACATTAAAAATTAAGTGATACAAATATCAAATTAACTAAAAGTGACATATTTCTTATTTGAAAATGAATACAAATGTCGTCGCCCGCTTTCTCGTCATTAATGAAACAATCGCCCCACTTGCAAACAGCGCGGGACCGTGTGTTTGTATTAGCACTAATGTTACAAGGCGAATTAGTTAATTAGACATTATGATGTTTTAACGACCGTGGCTTTGCTCGATAGCCCCCGGGAAATATAACTGGCGTCATTGTACTATGAAAGCTAGAATAATTACGTATCTATGAATAATTTATGAAACGTACACGTTCTTAGATTCGTATGATTTCGTAAAAGCATTTTAATTAACAATGTTTGTTAGTATTTTAAATTTAGTATGAAATTTGAAATGGATGTTTGCGTTCAAAATGAGTAAATTGCACAATTTGTATTCGTTTATAATTTAAAATTATTTGCGTCCTTGTTGGCAGTTGTTGTGCGTCCTTGTTAATATTTATTTTATTGACTGTGTTCTTACAAAGAATTTTATTCAATCTGCCATTAAGAAATTAAAAGTTTGCTATTGTCATTGTGATTACTTGTTATTTCTATTGTAAGGAAAGAACGATGCAAAAAATCAATTATATTGTTAGGGTTTCGTACCCTAAAGGTGAAAACGGAACCCTATTATGACTTCACTGTCCATCTGACCGTCTGTCCGTCTGTATGTCATCGTATGTCTGTATATCCGGCTGTATCTCATTAACCGTGATTGCTAGACAGTTGAAATTTTCACAGATGATGTATTTCTATAGCCGTTATAACAAGAAATACTAATAACATAATAAAATAAATAATTAAAAAATAATTCCCATACAACAAACCTGAATTTTTTGCCGTTTTGTATAGATAATGGTACGGAATCCTCCGAGCGCCAATCCGGCGCGCACTTGGCCGATTTCATTTAACAATTTAACCTCCATCCAAACTGTCAAACACAACAAAAATATTTACATTTTGTGTTACGTTTCCGACTTTAAATGTTCTAGATTTGCATTATATTCCCTGATCTCGGTTGGTCGTCGGGAAAACAACTAAGTAGGTACGACCGCAAACACATACGGAGGTACATGTTATACAGTTTAGTATAAGCTCTGTTATGTGTTTCGAGTTATAATGTTTATACAAGTATAAGGTCTGAAGTTTGTACGCTACATTAATGTAATGTTGTATTCATATGACCTTTAGGACATAACGAAATGTATGCGATTGCACAGATTTATGTATGTAGAATATTGATAGATATTGCAGAATGTGAAAGGCAATTAATCTAATAAAAACGAACGAACGAAGACGAAAATTCTAATATACTACGAGTATATTGGACTTGTACCGATTGGTCGAAATGTTGCAATTTGGACATCATTACCCCAATCCATGGGTGTATACCAAATACTGTTGTTGATGTGAAACATCTATGTATAGGAACAAGTAAATATAAATTTTGACGTGGCGATTCTTGCATTTATTTATTTTTGCCTCATCTCTTACATATTTTACAAATTTCGTGTAATCCTAGTTTTGGATTATTGTTTACATAAGACAATTGCTTAAACTAATCTATCACTAAATTACTATGTATATTATGTTACGCCACGCGCCATAGTATTATTTTAATTAAAAGTTTCATATTCATGCACGTTTGTTTATATGCGCAGTAATTTACGTTGACTTGCTCATTTTATATTCACGATCTGTTATGGACAGTCATACCTTAGATAATAGAACTGCAATAAAGATAGCGTTTGCCAATAAATTTGTATGAGACGTCTGTTCCATGCATTCCTCGTCAAACTCGAAGCTGACCTGTCTCTGATGTAATGTCAATTTTGCTGTCGTGTTATTATGACATTCGAAGAAAGGTAATTTGAGTGATTGTGATAGATATAAGTGTTATTTGACGACCCGCGTGGCCGAACGGTTACCATACCGATCTAACGCGCAGTGCGTCCCGGGTTCGATTCCCGGCCAGACAGACATCTGAATGATTACATTTATGTTCTGGGTCTGGGTGTTTGTGTATTCGTCTTTGTGTGTCCATGGCACCCACGACACAGGAGAAAGTCCTAGTGTGGGGCTATGAGTGTAGAAACTTATCCATCTTATCTATATCACGTAAACAATGTAAAGCAGTTAAGTGAAAAATAAATAAATGAAATCACTTAAGCATGCTAATTTCTTTACGGTATTTTCTTTCATCGTTATTGTAGTTAGTTAACATTAAATGCTCATTTATTCTAGAAAATTACAGGTACACGCCTGGATTTAACACGCAACTCTTGAGCACGGTACTTATTCACACGGTCAATATTATTTATACAATATTTTTATAACACAGGTTGTAAAAAAATGCAGTCTGTTAATAAGTGGCGTATGCCGTTAATGACATCTATAATAAACCCGTGATAGAATTAAGAATGCTTAGTGTGTTTCTCCTTTCCCACACCTTTATAACCATAAAAATAGCGCTTAACACTTACTAAAGGATTTCTTTTTACCCGACTGCGAAAGAAAGAGGGTTATGATTTTCGAGCGTATGTATGTATGTGTGTATATGTGTATGTATGTATGTTTGTTTGTATATATGTCCATTTCTTTGGCACGCGCCACAGCCCGTACGGATTGTGACGTATTACATATCATTACAATCGTCTCAGTTTGCATAGTATGCATAATTAAAAAATGGCGCCTGGAAATAGAGGAAAATTTCCCTAGTATCACGACAATATAGGTATCAATTAAAAGCTAGTTAATAGATCAATCTAAGAATATAATATATATTGTAATACTTTTACTTGAATATATAATTAAATATATTTTACTATGAACAAAAATTTCGTTTAAAGTTGTGGGTTTTATCGGGTTAATGTTTTAACGAGGTTACTGGTTACTTTTATGCAGTGGCGTAACATGGGATTAAGCCGTCCGGGGCGGAAGTTCAACTCGCCACCCACCCATTCAAAACTTTTAGTCGGCAAAAAAAACGACAATATCTAACTTGACGACCAAAAAAAACAAGGCTGCCAAATCTTTTTTTGTCGCCCCTCAAAATGTGCCGCCCGGGGCGGTCCGCCTCTTCCCCTCCACGCTTCGCTGCTGTTTTATGTTATCCTTACATCTATTTTGCATGTGACGTTAGCCTGTAAGTGGTCGTACATTTGTAGTCAAGTTTGTAAGAGCTTTTAATTTTACTATTGATGTATTATACATCAACCGTAAAGTAACTTTATGAAATCAACAAATAAATTAAGTTGCTTACAAATGTCCATGGGTGGCAGTGCCCATTTACCATTATACAGCATGCTCGCTTACTACTTCAATGTTTATAAAAAAACCAAGTTACTATTAAATATTTATTACTTTTGTGTATTTACAGTGAAAATAGTGCAGTTTAGTTAAATCAAAGACTTAGCTCAGCCAATTTCACAGCTCAGTGGTTAGAGCTGGATTGAAGCTGAATAAAGCTTTGAGCCAATTTAATTTCTTCACTTTATTTCCTTCGAGTTTAACAAAGGGAGTTAACTCGATAAGTTAGTTAACCATTGATGACCCGTGTGGCGGTTATATTAGAGACGTACGGGTTTCGGATTCGATTCTCAGCTTGACGGATATGTAAAGATTATATTTTATATATAAAAAATAACTTGTGGTCACAAATGTACAGACAGATCGGTGTTAATTTAATTTAGTATAAGAATGTGAGGGTGTGAGATCATATAAGAATAAGAAGATGACAGGTTTTTTCCTACCGCCTACCTACCTGATGGTAGGTGGATACCGTGGCTCATAGACATCTGTAATCAACCTCGGAGGAAAAAACTTTTTCTTGACTAAGTTTGCCTTGGGTAAGTATTGCCTCAACCTTTTCATCAGGATATCAGGTTATCAGGATGTGAGAAGGTGAGGATGTGAGGATGTAAGAATTGGAGTGTATCAGAAAATCAGATTATCTGGATGTAAGAATGTGAGTATGCAAGAATTTAAAGTATCAGGAATATCGAGTTATCAGGATGTGGGACAGAGAGGATGTGTGCATGTAAATATATAAGGATGCAAGGACTTAAAGAATTTGAGGATATTTGGATATCCGGATGAAAAACTGTAAAAATGTAAAGATTTGAGGCTATCAGATAATCAGGATGTAAGACTTAGAGAATGTAAGAATATAAATTTATTAATGATCCCAAGGATGTTTTCTCTCTTAAACTTAACCAGTTTCATGCACATTTGTCAAAAAAAATCCCTGATTAATTATACCTATCTTATAGCAACCTGATAACTAGTTTAAAATTTACTTTATATTAATGTAACCTTCTACTTATGTCACATGTAAAATAGCATGCTGTGTTTACCTGTAATTGATTGTGCATTTAGCTCATAATAATTTATTACTATGTAACTACTTTAAGTTTATGTAATGTAACAGTCGTTGGTAGACCAAATAAATAAATAAATAAATAAGTCTATTACAGATGCGTTGCTACTCCCGTACATCTGTGATAGACTTCATATAGAACCCCTGTTCTATATGAAGAAAATATGGGCAGCAGTAACCACTTACCATCAGGTGGGCTGCTTTATATGACGTTGCCTACAGATATCCTCGTACGGTAGACATCACTTACCATCAGGTGGACTGCATGCTTGTTTTTTACTTCAAACTAATGAAAAAAACTAGTTATAGACATAAATAGTCGACAATGAACACGTAATAGAGGGACTGCCGGTTTGCTAATATATTATTATCCAATTACATAAAAACATTCTAGACAATCATCCATTATTGATGATCGGATAATGTCAGAGATTACATTTATAGTCCAAAACGCTCTATAGATAATCGCAGATCACTGATTAATGTCATGTTAAATGAAAGAAATGTAGTTTGAAAAGTACCTATCATATTCTTATAGCTTTAAGGCATGTCTAAATTTTTATTTTGCTTTAGATTTTGCCATGTTCGATAAGATATTTTTAATACTTTACTCTATATATCTTGAAGGTGGTAGGCTATATTTATCTATAGCGGTATTACTGTGATTGCCACCAAATCTATATTTATTTATGCTTTTTGACATCACTTAGTTTTTGTGTTCAAATATAATATATTTTTATTTCCTTTGCCTAATCGCAAGGGCTGGGAATTAGCAAAATTTCGTGATATTCAAAAGTCCGTGATGCCGGAAGTCGGATACAGGTCTATGGGTTATAAAAATAATCACATACAATGATGATATTTTGTATAACATCATCATAATATCATCATCAGTTGTATATTTGAATCTCGCAAACAACAATCCTAATTACTACGTAAATTTGTAAATGAAATTGACATCGACTGATATTATAACCAACCAGTAATTTTTGCGTGAAAAAATAACATCCCCTCAATCGCATTTATAACATTAGTTATATTTCAAAGGTAGTATTCATATTTATATTCATTTATTTGCTTTAAATGTGGTACAGTTGGGTTGGTATTTGTGGTAACAGTTTTTCTCACATTTAGCTTAAATAAAGCATGCAGAATATTGATTAGATTCTATAGTCAATTAACTAAACATAATATCTAAATAAGCTACATAAAGTAAAACCCTTGTGATATATGTATAATGTAGATTTTAGACTTTGCATAATCTAAGACTTCTCCGTCGTATTTATTTCTACCTGGTCTTACCATTCAAATGGTCTGGTAAGGGATAGACGACGCATCTGTGGCTGATCTCACGGTGGACTCTTATCTTAGCTAAGGACAATTACGGATGTTCATGGACGCTTAAGCGGCAGTAACCACTTACCATCAGATGGTCAATGTGCTTTACTTCTATATTATTTAAATCAACATCCTCACATGAAAGCTCGGAGCAACCGGCACTGGATATTGGGATCTCGAAAGTAACTTTCGAGATCACAAACTGATCTTACACAATAGCACTGCATTTTACCGGTTACATAAAAACAATACTAGAAATATCAAACACGATCGATTACAAGTAACAACAGTCATGTTGATCGGATAATGTCAAAGATTACATATCGTTTGAGACGTTGTAAATGGAGCTGTTTACTGCCGTATTAATTGGAGGTAATGCGTATCGGCTCAACGGATGCATTAATTACCTTGGAGCTCATTATGTTCTACTGAATATAACAATATGAGTTTGCTCGTTACTTATATGTTACGATCGTGTTTTACTTGTATTAATAATTGTATTTTTTTAATAAATAACGCTTATACTACTACGGTCCATACTATGCCAACACTAGGATTATTTCGGTGACGTAGGTGCTATGAATATTCACAAAGACAACATAAACACACAGAACCGAACAGAACTTAGAAAATCATCATTCAGATCTGCCTGGTCAAGGATTGAACCTGAAACCCACGAAGCACTGCCTAAACTATTTTTATTGTATTTGTACAAATATTTTTATAATTAAAGTATTCACTGCGAAATTAAGTATTACACATTTATTTTATGAAAAAACAATAAATATAAGGAGAAAAACGTTTGACTTTATTTAAAATACTTTTTTATTTGAAAAAGGAGGACATAGTTGTATTTGTCAGTTAGAAAATATCCGGTGAAATTACCTGGGTGGCTTGCCAGGAAGTTTTTTTGTTTTTCTAACAAACAAAACTGTCTTTGTTTGTTAAAGATAGATAGCGTCATTGAACATTTCTTTAATATTTGTATTATTAAATATTATCTATCGTAACACTTATTTAATTGTTAGAGGATGGCGGAATAGGTTCATTGCTTACGATATTTTTTCAAATGTTTTATTGACCGTTCTTGCTAATTGTCCCTATAACTTAATGCTACATTTTTATACATTTTTTAATTAAACACTGTGGTGTGTTTTCTTTCTTTACCTGTGGGCCTTCAAACTCATCGATAGGTGGATGAATAAGATACAGTGTGAGGTGTTTTCTTATACCACTTATCTTGTAGTCAATTGTTTAAAACATTTGAAATTCCGAAAAATGTATGCTTTGCATTAATGGCGTAAAATAACTTGTCGTTTGACGAGGGTGAAATTTTCTAATGACGAAATAAGTGAGCATAAACAAAGATTTATGGTATTATGTCTGGACAAAACAGAATCAATAATTATAATATTAAAGCTATTAAAGCACTTTATATTTCGTAATAATTTTACCATAAATTAAAATTTCAAACGACAACCATAAATAATAAATATGTAAACTTTCTACCATATTTTAATAATTTACCATTATGTATGTATACCTTTGAACTGCTATCGATAAACAGCGTATTAACATAGTAGACAATTTAGATTTTATTGAATATAATTATATTAAATAACATTTAGTTGGTTATTAAATTGATGATAAACTTACGCGAGAGAATTAGTAAAGATTACCCAATTAATTAAATTATTTAAATATATTAGTAGAAATGTAGCATGTAAGTATATAGATATAATTTTGTATCATTTATACTATCTATTACATGATAACTAATTTATTCAAATCATTCTTATTTTATCATGTTTAAATTCCAATAATTAAAGAATAAGACTATATTTTTAAGTCTAAACCGCATAATATGTTTATAATAAAAACATAGGACGGACATTGAAAATTTACACATTAAAGTCTGAAACCGCAGCAAAACTCACAGCAAACAACCGATTATGAGCGATTTATGGCAAAAAGCAGCGGTCTAGCAACGCTGTAACGAGGCAGGATAAGTAGTAGGAGCCTCCTAGAAACGTATGTGTCGCATCCGGGCGCGTGGCACGCGTGCACGTTCCATATGGAGGTTGTGCGCTGAATAAGTGTGAGTTGATTTCGACATCGAAATTTTGAGACGAGTGCAGTAAGGTCACAATCTACTTACCATCAAGAGATGAAAACATTCATACCTAGATCATATCCACAACAACTGATATAGACTTATCAAAACAATATTGTTGGGAAAAAATCTAGTTAAATGAATCTCCGAAACATCCATGAGTGGACAGGAATCGCGAGAGCCGCCAAACTGTTTATTTAGCCTCGCGAGAGATAGAAAGGCCTTTGCTGAGCCGACTGCGTACCTTCAATGATCGGAGTGGCAAAAGAAGAAGAAGAACGATTTCCACGTCAATCCATTACACTGTCCTACTGTTCTTTCACTTTCAGATCGATTTAGACCATAGTACCGAATTGCTTAGTGCGCAGTGGTAGATTTTACAAAGTTTTAAGCAAGTAATAATTAATTTCTAATACGCACATACAAAAATGTGAAGTGCCTAGGATTTGAACCCCCCAAACCTTCCCAATTTAGGTACCGCATTTCTTACTCACTATACTATCACTACTTATGGGTGTGTTGTTGATTTAAGTTCCAATTTACATTAAAATATTGTGTAGAAAATATGTAGAGTAAATTATCCCTCAAAATATTCGTTGTTAATTGTGTTTGTGTACATAGGATGTCTGCCAAAAATTAAATACTGGCGATAATAAATCTCTAATTATTTCCTGCTTTTACCTTTTTTAATATTGCCAGTAAATAAAATGTATTAATTTGTAACACTTGTCCTAATCAGTTAATAAATATGTACGGAAAGGACTATTGCAACTTAAGCCTTAAAACATGGTAATTAACAATATGCAATTGATGAGTGTAAGGTATCCTTTTAACTAGTATTTTAAAGGTATATCATTTCTCCCTTTTATTTCTTATTTTATGTTGTAATCCAATACTTCCATAATCGGAATGTGGCGAAACACTTTTTTTGTGTTACGTGATTATTAATTAATTTATAGCCCAAAGCATTAATTGTAAGACGTAAACTTATATATATAACGGTAATGAGAGGCGAATTTAATTATTATTGGCAAGAAGAAATAGCGATAGTGCGACATATTTAAAATAAGGTAGGTGTTGTCGATTGAGTGCAGAATGTTGTTGTAAAACATGTATTTTAGGATTAAGTTTAGAATTCATTTTTAAAACAAGCGATATGAAGAGATAAGCGAAGAGAAACAAAGGAGGTCTTTAATTTTCTTTTATAATCGGCAAATTAGTCGTAAATTGGTTCCATTTAAACTTAGTTAAAAACTTATTTTGTCAAAAAAAACAAAATTGAAAAAAAGCGCTCACGTCCGCAGCGAGTGCGTCCACGTTACGCCAGCCCACTTGTACGCATCCTACTCGCGACCTTGCGCCCGACATGCGCCGCTGAGGTTTCACTTCCTCCGCGCATTAAAAAAGCTTCAACCCAAAAACTTACCATTTTCTATTTACTTTTGACTAATTTTTGGTTGGTTTATGATTGACTTAGTACCTTTAACGTGTGCAGACAAAGTTATTAATTATAAATATTGAACTTTTTATTTTTATTTTTTCCCGTCTGCAGCACCTTATAAAGTATAATTTTATTTTAATACACTCAATTATTATGATACTTTATCTTTTTAATAATATAGAAATGTATTAAATAGTACTTGTACTACATTTTGGTTCTTTGTTTTTATAATAATGTATTCAATTATTAAAGCTTGCATCAAAATGGTCACATAAAA
The DNA here is from genome assembly GCA_018249875.1 of Cecropterus toxeus. NCBI lineage: Eukaryota > Metazoa > Arthropoda > Insecta > Lepidoptera > Hesperiidae > Cecropterus > Cecropterus toxeus. Next base: position 690 of record DWNE01001381.1, on the reverse strand, counting down.
GTGTTACATGCTCGCAATGGTCTATTTACGAGCTTTCATTCGATATTATAACAGTATTCTGTTATAATATTGAAAACTTATACAGCCAATGACATTCTGACAGTTGAGACAAATTCATCGATACATCATTATATTAAAATCCGTCAAGCCGTTTCGGCCTTAGAACGAGCAAAAAAAAGACAGACAGTTACACTTGAAAAATATTACCCTCCTTCTGATGCATAATAATAAACAAGATTCAAATTTTAATTTAGGTTCAGTATCTACGCGTTATATGTCATCTGCGACTTCTAGTAACAATTTAATATTAGATTGACTGTACTTACGACTATGCTATGACATAAAAAGGTTAATAATATTAACTGTCGTTGTGTATCCTACTTGTAAGTGGTATAACTCGTCATTATCCGTATCACGCATGTACGTTGGTAGTAAGTGGTGGCTCACATTATCGAGTGAGCTTGTCATGGTCCCGACAACGCAAACGACCGTCATTTAAACAATTGCACGATATTACTCTTTCTCTGTTTACATTAGAATTGATGAATGGAAAGCCCGCGACTTCGATAATCGTAAAGTTATTCTGACGAACAGACAAATTCTAAACAATTTAAAAGGTGGTAGAACCAATGTAGTTCGACCGGGGAAGTACCACCGCCACACCTATTTCTAGCGTGAAGCAGTTCTTGC